>JAULBM010045926.1:0-10666 GCA_032357055.1 Geukensia granosissima | reverse complement strand
GCGGCTGGAATGTTGCTAGACATGAACGGAAAGTTTACAATCGGAAAATCAAAGTCGTCTCTCTTGTCGTAAAGTTTGGTATGGCAAAAAATAAGTATGGCAATACTAGAAATGCAAGAATTTAGACGTCGTCGGAATCTAATTTTTTCACAAAAATCAGCAATTTTCACATGAGCACAGGACAAGCAACGACACCTGTAATACTTTGAACACCAAATTCTATTGCCGGTAAGATAGTTAAATCTCATTATAGATTTCCTGTTCAAATTCTGGTTTTGCTGTAAGAAATAATAGCCAAAACATGAAAGACTCAGTTCAGTGAAAAGTAATATAAGACAAAATCTCAGCTTAATTTTTTTCTGCTGAAAAAGAATTCGAAGGTACCAAATGGGCAGGCAGAAATGGTTAAAAATTAATAAAATGGCATTGCATCCATCATGTCTTTCTTCACGTTTACTGACAATACAGTATTTAATCGTCAGACCTATTGTGTTTGTTGTCATCTCGAGTTGGCTTGGTGTTAGAACATCGGGAAGCTCATCTTTGGCTTGCTTTCAGTAACTGCGAGAATTCCATACAGATTATCTTTTTTCCACGTATTTTGTTTAGTATATTTATTGTATCGGATTGGGTGACTTTCTGTTTATTTTTAATTGTTCGTCGGTAAATGTTTCTATTTTCTCTGATTTTGTCCTTTCACCTCATGTTATCGGTGGGTTGGGTGCCGAATAATCTAGTTTAACCCCATCACATGTATCATGTACCTGTCTCAAGGCAGGAATTGTGCTAATAGGTTTGTATTAATATTTATTGTTTTGTTATATGTACATTTTTGAAAATATTCAGTTAAGAACAGTATTATTTTTGCGCATACAGGACTTTTTATTTGGGACGATTTAGCGCTTTTCACAATGAGTGGTATTTCACCCTTGTTGAAGACGTCGTGGAGACCTCTAGATTTGTAAATTGCTTCTGTGTGTGGTTGGAGTGCAGTTTCCCTGACATTTACCCGATATCTTTTCATTTTCATGTTTGTTTGATTTCAGATTAGGCAGGATTCTATCAATAATTATTTCCATTTGCAATCTCCTAGTCAATTGAAACAATTCTTTTCCTTGACGGTTTCTGCTGGGAATAAAGATTGCAGTCACAACGTCAACTTATTTAACAAGAAAGGGATATCCGCCATACTTTTATGTAAAAATTTTATCATTAGTTCACAATATTGTTTCTTGTTATGTAAGATGTACTTTCTTCATCAAAAATCAAACACAGCCTCAAACAGGACGGGAAAAATTTGAAACATATAATCAATTAACTTGTATTCCATTGTAAAATTTATACAAATTCTCTTTTGTCTTGTCTTGCAGCTCTGTTACCTAGAGGAAAATAACAGTCTTGGAGAGACCTTATTTTTTAGTGGTTGCAAAGACAAGCGTGTATGTAATACTTATTGTTATACATATATACATTGTTACACACAAATATGTCTAATAAAACATTAAACCAAGTATAACGTTAAAATAACTGTCAGTACGTAATATGAAATCATAGGATTTACTCCATTACCGCTGGTAGTAAGCCTGAAGTCAATAATAAAGATGTCACAAGGGTAGGGATGGAGGTAATGGTAATTTTTATAATTTAATTGAATGTTATTATTCATAAATTTTGATGTTATTGAAAGTAACGTGTAATAAGCCAAATTTTCAATTACTTGTAATTGTAATCAAATCAATTTCGTATGAAAAAGGCCACCGATTGATTGATTGATTGTTGTTTAACGTTCAGTGGCAAATGATTCATGCATATTCATAACGAGAAGTTATTAAACAATTAATCTTGAAAGGGGCTAGCTGGGGGGTTAGGCCGGGGAATTTAATAGCCCCAGGATGAAAATGTAGGTCTGTTTGGGTAGGGGCGAGAAATTTAGCCTAAGCAACCGCTCGTACACGAGATGTTGCAAAGGGATAATTAACGTGCTGAGAGCGTGGCATTTTCCCAACACGGGGCACGGTGGTGACGTTGTCGTCCCAGAAGGATTGAGAATTTATAAATCCCGCTCATACAACGGACATCCCTTTAGCAGAGTTTCTACCAGCTGGCGGAGAAACCGAACGACATATTTCTATACCTGAACCGCAATCGGGGGCAAAAGGCTTCTAAAGCCTGTTACTTTCAGTTACATTCAATTACCCACTAATTGATAGTTTCCGCCTATAGCGGCTATTTAAAAAAACTAATATAGCTGATATTTGAAAATGCGAATATGTTAATGTTAATGCGATATAGTCCCGGAAATTTGCATGTTCCCTTCTTAATGTCAAATGTTGACAGTTTGTAAATTCCACTTTTCTATTGTCTTATGAATTGACAGTTTAAATATCTAGAGAAATGTTTTTTTCTATATATATTTTGTTTATTATCTGACAGCTTATCTCGTCTAATTTGTGATTAGCAAGTGCATATAAGTGCTTCTAGGTCAGTTTAGGACAGATAGCTTACGCTTATTATTAATTATACTAGGTATTCAGTTGCATAAGTATTTCAAATATCTTTTAGAGGAAGATGTTTTTCCCTTGCCCCTATTTCGTGGTCATTTGATTTGTAATTATTTGTAAGTTCTTGATTACGATAGTTTAGTAGGAACTGCTCACGATTGAGAATTATTTTATGTAATTTTGGAAGGAAAAGCAAGTACCATGTCTGTGATAGTGTTTATTCACTGAAAAATGGCGTGTCTTACTCATATCTATGATGTCATGCTAAAATTTATAAGAATGAATTTTAGCAGAAACTGCCAATGGCTGTTTAGTAATATTCCATTTCATTCACAGAGAGGTGGTTAATGCGTACCTCACAGTCATGATAAACGTTCTTTGTAGTTAAACCTCGGGTCAAGTCTTTACAATAAAGCAAAAAATATACGGCAAAATGCTGCAAAAATATTGGAACCTGACTTATCTTCAACCTACCTTTAGGTTATTAATTTAATACTTTTGCTGCGAAAGTAGTATCCAAATCTGATAAAAAATGTGTTTGCTTTAGCGCTGACAAGGACATTTTGTCAATTTTCTTAGGGGAATA
Source organism: Geukensia granosissima (assembly GCA_032357055.1). Taxonomy (NCBI): domain Eukaryota; kingdom Metazoa; phylum Mollusca; class Bivalvia; order Mytilida; family Mytilidae; genus Geukensia; species Geukensia granosissima. The sequence goes on along the minus strand of JAULBM010045926.1, from coordinate 7,579 downwards.
ACTCTAACAAAATTACGTTTAAGTTTCCAATGAGTTAATATTATCCAAATGGAGTGAGAAATAAATTACAAAGTACTCACCATGCTCAAAGGGGCATTTTGTCAATTGATTAAGGAAAATAAAACCTTCAAAAATATTTGACTCTTGTTAGCTATTATTGAGTTAAAGCTACTGTAAAGGTAGTTTTAAAATCGGATGAGAAATAAATTTGCAATATTACTTTACTTGGAGTCATCTTCGAACTCCTTTGGAATTGACGGTTTCATTTAGTTGATGCTACCGTATTTATATAGTCCAATTCAAATGAGAAATGAATACAATTTTAAAAAAGGTTATATGTCAGAAAAATATATACGATCGTAACCTATTCAATTCTTAAATTTATCAGTTGATAAAGCGCTTTCCTGAATCAACTTTCAGCATACATGCTAAGGGCAAAAATAATAAGATCAGTATAACTTGGATCAAAGAGATATACAGTTCAAGCTGTTATGAACGCCAATAATCCAAATATAAAGATACGAATCAGGGAATTTAGAAATTACAATATTGGAAAGGTGTAAACTGTATCTTTCCAACATACATTCCGGCATCAGAAAACTAAAAAATAAGAGCATACAACTCAAGCAAGAGGAATTTAGCTTGTTACGACACAACACAAGAAAAACTCCGTAATCTATGGAATATCTGCCCGGAAAGCACGATTCAAATCTTACATTCGTTAATAATTAATATTCAAAGGCCAAATTTAACCGTATGTAGAATTTTTTCTGGATTAACCTTCACCGGACACGCTAGGGGCCCAAATAATAGGAAGATCAGGAAATTTTAGAAATAGAATGTTGAAAAGATGGGGAGGCTTTCTAAGGTTATTTTGTAAATTTTGTAAATATTCTTATAAAATAATCGACATATTTCTACAAAAATGTTTTTAGCAGGACACATCTGTGAACTCTCTTGTGCGATCATTGAGTTAAATCTACTGTTTAAGTCTTATCTAAATAGAATGAAAAATGCTAGACCGTTGCGGCAGTAAAACACTTAAATTAGAAAATGCACAATATTTGATTTCACGATTAAACCTTCTCCTTTTTTTCTTAAGATCTGTCCTGATGCAATAAATTCAAAACCAGCAATAGGGAAAAGAATTGCAACTGATCTATGCAGTAAATGTTGTGATGGTAACTTATGCAACAGGAATTGTCAAAGTGAACAGGTTCTACAAATATCAGGTATTTATCAGCTATACACTTCATTCATGTGTGAAAATGCAATATACATGTCCCTTTATATCGTTTAATGGGACCTGTCTGTAGATGTAAAGGCAAGAGAGAGAGAGAGAGAGAGAGAGAGAGAGAGAGAGAGAGAGAGAGTATTTGACTATAAAGATAAAATCCTCATAATTGTGGAAGTCATGCAAAGTCATGGGAAATTAATAATCGCATTTTTTCATTTTATTATCATTACTTGTTACGTAAAATGACCAATAATACATTACCGATTTCTGTCTGCCCCTGTATCTTCGAATTTCTTTTTTAAACCAAAATTTCATCGCAATTTTCTGTCTTGATCATCACTACAGGCCTGCATGTGGCAAAAAATATATCCAAACTTTTCATTCTGAACAGGACGTTAAATAATGACATAAGCTGAACAAGATTTGCTGACAAAAAAACCCCATCTGCACTCCATGGTTTTGGACAGAGTCAATTGAGAATGGTAATACTTGGTTGATATTTATTGGAACGTCATTTTGAAGTCGAGGGTAGAAAACCCATGTGAGAGATCAAAAGACCATAGTTCAAAGACAAATTTGAAACAAACTTAAGGACAAAACGATAACAAACGGAACAAAGGCTTGGAATCTACGAACTCCTTTAAAAAACAGAAATGGGATCAAGTGCTCCGGAAAGATTATTATCCACAGTTTTGCGCACAACGCCCGTCGTGGAATTCTTATACTCTAATCTGGGTTTAAGTCAATCCAAGAAGAGGTCAACTTATAGTTGTGTTACCGGTATTAGGTCCATAACTAGTTGAGATACACTGATACCATATGGATCAGCCAATTCATGATGGCAACCACAGGATATTAGGAGGGACGATTTCAACCTTGACTGCATGTTTGTTTGTTGTAGTATTTAATAATCAGAAAATCCAACATTTTTAAAATATCACAGTGTTATATGTTTGTATTTGTTTCATTTTGTTGGCCATGGTCTTGTCTGTCTTCTGATTTGACGATTTCTGTCTGCTTCTTTGGTATATTCGAATTCCCTTCACTGTATTTATCAGAAGAAGCGGTGTGTTTTCTTACAAAAACATTTTTTAGATTAACTATTATAATAATAAATAAAATTATAGTAAAATATAAAATATTTTGGTTTCGATGGGATAATTGTACTTCTAAAATAATCGCCATGCTTATTTTAGAAACAAATAACGTTCGTTACATACACTGTAATGCCATTACCATGCTCTTTTTTCGTTTTGTAGATTCATGTTCTGACAAAAGATCAAACTGTAAACAATTGGTACAGAACCAGAACATACGTCTATGTGATAACAAATATAGTGTGCTTGATTCAGGATGTAAAAAGTCATGTGGATATTGTGGTAAGCAATCATTTAGTCGACAAATGTAACAATACTTACGACGTTTTCACTATTTACGGTGCATTTCATAAGCTAGGTGTATTATTGATAAAGGCGATGAAAATACGAAAATACCGAAAGGACCAGACTGATATCGTCAGTCCAAAGATAGTAAAGATGGATAACAAGACGAATTGAAAGACATCATCAGTACATGAAACATTACAAAAGAAAACTAAAGCGGGAGAAAAAATCTTATGAAAACAATGGCGACCTCAGGTAAGCATCTCATGCTTACTTTAGCGCCCATCGTAATACTTGGTAATCAAAGCTGGTGATAAGTCACAATTAGTGGTAATCTTAATCGCTATATGAACAGAATCGCCATAACGACAGCGACAGTATAACCGTTTGTTATTTGTGAAATTGATATTACGAAATATTAGAGTCGTTACTTTGGTAATTTTTCTGAAGTCATAATGGCGACCGAAAATTTGATTATTTTTCATAAATGTACAAAAATAATAGGTTAAGTAGCTTTGTTGCAGCCATCAATTAATACAATTCTTATAACATGTATAAGAAGCATATTTCTTGGGTTATTGTTTATAGCAGCGATGAAGTGAATATTCAGGTAGACAAGAATGTTGCTAAACATGAATTGAAACAAAATTGGTATCATCAATGCCTTCTCTATTGTCACACATGGTTTACAAAATACAGTATTCCAAACGAAATCGTCACAGCAAAAGTGAGTCTGTATTAAAATTATAACAATGAAATATATCATATAATATATCGTTGTAATTTTTTGTCACAGCTGTTGCTGTTGTAACAATTCATTTTATCTGCAAATTAAAACTTTACCCATAGGTTATGATCTCTCGCATGTATATTCTACACCGGACTTAACTTTGACGACTTGGTAAATTTTCTTCCTTTTGTGGGTGCTATTAAACTAATGGTCTCGGGTTACGAGACATGAAATTTTTTTTACTTTTTGGGGGTTTTAGAACAGATGAAAATTGAAATTATAAGGATATAGTTGAATTTAATTCAAGCTATTACACTGAAGCAGGATTTTTGACTATGAACACATGCATATTAAGACAAATAATTTCAATGTCAAAACTTCAACATAGAAGGGTAATGGGAATTTGCTTTTTTGCTGAGGAACTTAAACGTTAATTGCAGTATGAGTTGCGGGAAAATTAGAATTCCAAAGATATATTACTTGACATACCTAAAAGCTGAAATTTCGATATATTAAAACTTCCTAGAAAATGTCGTTTGGTGTACGTTATTCATGGTCTTGATTTCGTATTAATTCCTTCCAGATTTGATACAAATTGACACTTCCGAATTTGACATCCTGATTTGACACTAATTTTTACATTACGGAATTCGGGACGGGTGCCGCTTGCAGAAAAGGGGGAGAACCCGATTCTACTATTGTTTTGTAAGGACTTTTTGATTCCAAGCCTTTCTTCTTTTTGTTTTCGTTTTATTTTTTTGTTTGTTTCAAATTTGTCTTGTCTCTTTGAACTTCATCTCTCAAATGGGTTTTCTACACTGGATTAGCAATCGCCCATAGCGTTCGTTCATTCGTTAATAAAGGAATGATTCGTTCGTTCATTCATTTGCTTAAGTACTACGTGATCATGCGTTCATTTATTTCCGGATAAACGAAAAAAACGAATGAACGATATCTTCGTGCAACTAACACGAGCGACCTAACGCTTTATTCTTGCGTGAGAAAACGAACTAACGAGCGAATGAATCGTTTTAAAATAATTTCAATTTAATGTTTAAAGGAAGATCTTAAATTCTTTTGTTCCGGTGAAATAACTAGCAACTGTCTGTCAAATCTTGTAATTTTTTGATTTTTTTTTAATTCAAGAAGTAAATTTTACTGTTGCCATTTATTCGCATTGAACATATAATCTCTATCTTTTCTCCAATGCCATTATTCAATTTCATTTCAAAATGTATACCAGATAATTCTTTGCTTTATTGTCAATATGAACGTTATTTGACCAATTGTTCTATACAGAAAGTAATACTATATGTTTTTTGAGACATTGCCTGTGTTCAGAGTATAGATCATTCCTAAAGAATTTGTTCAATTTTTAGCTAATTGTTAGCTTTTTAGCCAAAACGTTAATCAAAACACGTCCAGCAGGATTAAGTGTAAATATATCATGAAAAATAGAAAATTAGGTAATAAGCAAGTGCGAAAAAGTATCGAGAAGTAACAAAATATTGACAAAAATAGTTTTGATTGAAATTATTAAGCAGAGGGTTGTTTCTTCCAAAGAAGATAATATTCTAAGATCTTAAAACAATATTAAAATGAAAATCTTAGGTTTAGGTTTATTCATATAACTAATAAAAACGAATGAATATAACGGTACAATTTCTTGTTGTTTGGACACCTAATTTTATTTAATCATTAGCCCCAGAGGGCGGCAGGTCGTTCGGTTTCTCCGCCTACAGGTAGAACCCCTGCTAAAGGGGCGTCCGTTACTTCGAACTACCCTTCTCGAAGGTTGTGCCCGGGAAAGAAAGACCCCTTGTAACAGCTCATTTTGAGTGGTCACTAGGCGGCCGGTTACAAGGCTAAATTTTCCGCCCTATCCAACCCGCAATTTTTCCAGTGGGAGTCTAAAAGGTACCTCCCTTACCGGTCCCTTGCTCACAGTCTACATATTGATTTATTGTTAAACTTGTTTTCGTCCTGAGTATGCATGAAATATTTGCCGTTAAACAACAATCAATCAATCAATTATTTAATCATAATATAATTCCATAAACATTTAGAGAATTTTATTGTTGTGATAAGATGAAAGCTAAATATTTATTAACCACTTTCATTAAAAACGAGCAAAATATTTTGTTTTACGTTGAATTTTCCATTAATTCATTTATCACACATATGTAACCAGTGTTTCTTGAATATATTGTCAGATACAGTTTACAAGATAGATTGTATGATTTTTTTTTATCAAAAAGGTAACCCATGTGCTGTAATGGACATTTCACTTTTTAAGATTATACCGACTGCATAGATTTTTACTACAAATTAGTTAAATGTTGCACGATTATGATATCATAAAAAGACAGTAAATTTAGTCATTGGCAGTTGCATTCGTTTAGAATTTTTGACTTCCTATGTTTCGGTTCTAATGCTACTGATGAGAGGTTACTCCTTGAAATGTACATATAGCATACCTAAATTTTCCATATTTATTTAACCTTGGTAATTTTGTATTTTGTATTATATGGGTTATTTCAGAAATTGTTGCAATTTTTTTATAATTGCAGAAATTGTGATGAAATGTTAATCACAATAAGAGCTCACATTTCAGAATTTGATACCACTATTTGTATGGAGAAATTCATAAAAACTCATTAATAATTTCAAATTCTGAGGCAAATAAAATAAAAGTTATGGTTCATGTAATCTTTTGACAAAAAAATAGGGAGGGTAGGTCAGAATTTGCAAAAAAATGGTATTGCGTGACAAATCCGGAAAACACAAACTTAAGCAGCCAGGAACTAGTCCGTAATTAAAATTGCCCAGAAGTCAGCTATCTTGAGTGAATTATATTGAATTTGTGGCAATAAACCTACATTTCAACCGTATTATTTTGCATAAAGTAGTGGTGATCGCATTAATGTTGTACATAAGCAGTTTAAAAGTTATCTAAACATAATCACCAGGGTATGTTTTATTTTTGTATTTTCTTTTGTAAAACATGTTAAAGGGGTTATTGCTAAAAACAGGGGTACATTGGTTGACAGGAACTCTGTTGAATGCTCACAAACAAGTTTGATCCTGCAATGTACCCCATGTGCCTGTCCTAAGCCAAGAACCTGTAGTCCAGTGTATCTTTAAATTCTGGCTAAGATTGCCTTTGTTGTTTAAGAAAAGAAGATTATAAAAATATTGACCCACTTTGTACTATTTTTCATCTATCAACCAAATTGGTTCAAGATTTGTGCCTGGTGACTATCTTCATGCCAGAGTCAATTTAGGATGAGGTCAATGCAAGCATCATTTTACAAAAGTTCTATCAAAATTACCCAAATGGCTTCAGAGAAGAAGCTTATTTTGTAATTGTGGGGGGGGGGGGGGACATATGACAAAAGATGGAAACCAAGGGATGTCATAGCTCACTTGATCTTTTAGGTCAGGTGAGCTCAAAACAGATGATTGATTAATTGAATGGTGCTTAACGTCCTGTGGCAAATATTTCATGCTTATTCAGGACGAGAGCATATGAATGAATGATAATGAATGAATCCTGCTTTGTACTAGACCGACACGCTCAGCTCGATTTTTAACGTGCCAGCAACAGTACAAAGGAAGACATGCCACTTTACCCAAACACATTAATCTGACTCTGGACTGACCAGTCTTTGCTGTTACTCCTCAATGATGCGTGCTTAGCAGAGAGCCGCAAATACCAATTTCAATGTCTTTGGTTTGACCTGGCCTTGGATCAAACCCATGACCTTCTGTACTCTAGGCCAGCACGCTAATCATTACACCACCGAGATGCTCAAACAGATGTATAAAATATATTTTGAGTTTGTAATAGTCTATCCACAACAGTCAGGCCTATTTATTTATTTAAAAACTGTATGTAAAAGTGATTGGAAGTATGCATACGAATAAAATGTCCTTAAAATTTTTCAATTATAATTTTTACTATTGAGATTATTAATATTCACATGTATCATTTGTTTATGAGATTTTCTTTGTTCTGAATTCAAAGTATCAGTATCTAATTTCACTGTGATTTCTTCCTCTGTGACAAATTTTTTTCAATGCACTTTTTGTATATCAGATCTTTAACGACACTAATTTCAATTTTAAACAAGTGTGGACACAAAAATGCCTTGCCTGTATATGTGGCTTTGACCCTATAAACGTGTGGACACAATAATTTTCTAATCAAGATATATAAGCAAGTAATAC
>JAULBM010045915.1:0-10666 GCA_032357055.1 Geukensia granosissima | reverse complement strand
TTGATAATTGGTACTAGATAAAGGTTGGTATTGATTTTGGGTGATCTAGCCCCACCCGTTTTTTTGAGGAGGGGCCAAAAGTGGGTTTTTCTCTTATTTGAATGCAAGATATCTTTTTCTTGTCCAATTTTGATGGGGTTTTTTTCTTTGTATTTCCCATGAAAAAGTCAACATAATAGGCCAGAAGCGTTATGATCTATCTTTTACTGTTATTGAGATATGAGGGGTCCAAAAATGGCCACGCCCAAATTTTTGAAACTTTTTTATTCCTCATCGGATTTTGATAAGGTTTTTGCAAATGATTCCTTATGAAAAATGCACTAAAATGTACTCGAAGCATTTTTTTTGTAAAAATTGTACTAATTTTTGTTTATAAAATGGTAAACGGGCTTAAAAATGGGATATTGCAGGAGATGTGAAATTTTTATTTTTCATCCGATTTTAATGGGTTTTTTTGCATTTAATTCCTCTCAAGAGCTTTCAGTAGTATGTCAACAGATTTTCTCTATCTTTTACCGTGTTCGAGCTTAAAGGTGTCAAAGTAGTGGGGGGAGGGGGAATTCAATTTCGTATAATATGGAAAATTTTATATTTTTAATTTGATTTTGATGGGGTTTTTGCGAATGATTCCTCATAAAAATGCAATAAAAAATACTCCAAGCATTTTTTTGTAAAAATTGTACTGTTTTTTGTTTATAAAATGGTAAACGGGCTTAAAATGGGATTTTGCAGGAGATGTGAAATTTTAATGGGTTTTTTTGCATTAAATTCCTCTCAAGAGCTTTCAGTAGTATGTCAACAGATTGTCTCTATCTTCTACCGTTTTCGAGCTAAAAGGGGTCAAAGCAATGGAAGGGGGGGGCAATATTCAATTTCTAATAATATTGAAAAATTAAATTTTTCACACGATTTCCATGGGGTTTTTACCAAATGATTTCTAATGAAAAATGCAAAAAAGTTTCTCAAAGCATTTTTTGGTAAAATTTACAGTTTTTTGTATAAAAGGGGTCAAAGGGTTGTGTCCAGCACTTTACTGTGTCCAGCATATTATTGTGTCCAACAAAATACTGTGTCCACACTTACCCAAAGGTTCATTTGTTCACCTTTCACATGTCAACATGCTGCGGTCGTATCCTGCTGTGCTTGCGAAGCACCTGAGTCACCTATTTACATGCATATTTTGATTCACCCGGCTGGTACACGCAATTTCACTTGTCACTCGCAATGAACTGCTACCAGTCTCTTGACAAACATGTTTAATTATACTCTTTGTGAAGCCATTTAATGAATGAAACATCTGCAGGTGTCAATTAACCCCTTACAAGGCTACATATATCTGAAAATGCTGTTGCATCCCACACATTATCACCCGCATTTCAAAACAAAATGACATGATTTTCCAGTCCCATATGTTGGCAACTATGATATACAAGCTTGTGAGACCTCAGCTGGGTCTGTTAAATTGAGAAGCAAACAAAAAATAACTAAGAGGAAAAATGGCAAACACACCATGAATTTAAGTAGTCCTTAAATTACATAAAAAATATAATTAAGCAAACATTTGCAAAAAAATTGTTACCTTAGGAAAAGCACCAATGCCATTTTACATTTAATTTTAAATACCATTACCCTATCCCAAATTAATTCCAATATTTGTCAATGGCTCTGACAAAAACACAAGGCAATTTCATAATATCACTATAAAGTACACATACTTCCTCAGGATTAAACTGTCTGTATGGAAATTAATGGATTCATTTGTTAGCTCAGTCCAGTTTTGAAGGACTTACTATAAAAATGTATTGTCTCTTTTAATACACTTTCTGTTGATGGTGAAAATTTATAATTAGGTATTTGTCCAAAAAAATAATATTATCAAGCTTTTTGTAAGGCTACATAACAATAATTTGACCAATAATCTTACAGACATTTACATATATTTACAAGTAGCAGTTCCTTTTGGGATAAATATAGGTAAAAAGAAAGAATATGGAATATATGCCAGAAAGACCCAGTCCCCAACTCACTTTTGTTTCTGAAACTATTGTAAAGCTAACTTGAACTGTGTAAATCACTTTCCTTATTTACCTTCATCAGACATGCTTAGCATGGTACATATTATGGATATAGGGTTCATATTGATAAAAGTGTGTTAAACAGTGTTATATCTTAAGTATTATAAGTGAAACAGTTTTTTTTTAGTGCTAAGAAGCGGTTTTTGATGACAGCGTGGTTCCTGTTGATAAATGTAGGTCAAATAGGGTTTCTGTAGATACAGGGTCCCCATTGATAACATTGGTAAAAAGGTCTCTATTAATAAAACTGGTAAAACAGGGTTTCCTATTGTCTAATATTAACCACCTCAATGGTGTAATGGTTAGTGTGCTTGCCTCATGGTTGGAAGGTCGTGGGATCGATCCCCAGCCAGGTCAAACCAAAGAAAGTAAAATTGATATTTACTGCTTCTCTGCTAAGCACAAAGCATTTAGGAGTAAGAGCAAAGACTGGTAAGCCCAGAATCAAAATAATGTGTTGGGTTAAAGTGTCATTACGTCCTGCTGATTGTTGCTTTCTTGAGCGAGCACTTTAGCATGTTGGCCTAGTACAATGCAGCACTCATCATTAATATGCTCTCGTCCTGAATATGTATGAAATATTTTCTGCTGGACTGGAAGTTAAATCATTCAATCAATTAATTCTTTAAAATTGAAAAAGCTCCTGTTTATCATTTTTAATGACCCATAGTTTGTGAAAGTGTCCTTGAAGTCCTTGATATTAATGTGTATGTTTGATGGATTTCAATTGAATTTAACATGAACATTAGACACAGTGCACATAGGAAAGAAATTCGTCGTAGCTCATTCCAAGGGGCAGATAATCCATGGTGAGCAGGGGGTATCTTTTGTGAGTTTTGCCCACAGTATGTTGGTGATAAGGTTAATAAAAACTTGTGAAATACTCGTGGTACAGTGTTTCTATCAATCCGGCAAATTAGTCTTTAAGTATATTGGGGTGAAATTGAAGAGCTATTTAAATAAAACGCATTTTGAATCCCTGGATGAAACTTCAAATATCAGTATCATCAATAGGTTTGGTGAACTGCTATTCTCAGTAGATAATTCAGTCAAGTCTATTGGCAGACGAAATGACTTTTTTATTCGGTAGAATTCAAATTGATCACTGGACAATGTTTGGGGAATTGTTGATTGTCATGTGTGAAACTTTGTTGCTGACAGTTAAAGAATTTGTTTTGTCTGTATATCAAAGAAATACAATTTGAGCAGAATTTAATTTAACACAATAATTGATCTTAAACAAAATAACATTTGGCATTGTCAGGCAGAGAAATGCTAAATTTTGTTGCATATGATGTATACAGTGTTATCATTTTAGAATTTTTATTATAAAAAAAAATCATGATTTGTTTTCAAATGTGATGAACCAGACTTATTTTTCAAAAAAATTAATACAGTTTAAATGCAGATAGTAATCTAGAACATTTTTTTTGCTCTTTACCAGGCAAATTATTTTGAGAATAAACTGTTAATACTGGTAGTATCATGAGAACATTATGGCAGTAATAAAACAATGTATATATGTGTAAATTTGCTGCACAAAACTGCTACAAAAAGTTTATTTTTGGTTGTAACTTAGGTGTATTTTTTTAATTTCTGACCACACTTCATTAATTTATCATGTAGAGTCTCACATTATATAAGGTTTTTTGGAAGCTAAAACATGTCATAAAAGTTAACAAATATATTTAAAACAACAATAAATAAAATTAAGCTTTTGTGGACACAATTTATTTTAATGTCAAATTAATGTAGGAGGCAAATGGGAAAATTTTTAAAAGTTAATTGAAAATGATGTGCATAAATAAAAGGTTGTATAAAATACATAACATATACTTCTTCTTTATTCAACTTGCAGCAGATTTTCGGTCAAGCTGCGACAAAATTCATTTAATGAACTTTAAATCAATGGCATCCTTACATACAAGTATGTTTTTCTTATACAGTTTCTGAAGTAATAAACTAGTTTACGGTAAAGTACAAACTTAATAGAAACAAATTCAGGAATCTGACAAAGATCACTTACAAAAGCTAAAATCAATATCAATGAAGTAACAAGTCAAAATTTACTAATTGGTAAAAAGTGTTTTGTGTTGGCTGTACTTTTTTAAATAAATAGGTGCAGGCAGTTGAAAGATATTTCTAAAGGCTGTATTCTATGTTAGGCTGTGTCTGTTTTTTATTTGTTTTGCATCACGTCAAATTTTCAAAACCTACCCGCACAAAAACACACAAACACAAAATGAGAACAGCTTTGATTGCTTATTTTTATATATTATATAAATATGTATATTTATTATACATATGAGATTTTTGTGTCATGAATGTTTACACCATATCCCACCTTTTTTCTATTGTATTTATACAACTTGTATTGCCTGCATAAATCCAAGGCCGTTATATCTACATACAGAATATCAACAACAGTGCTATGTTTGGGAACTTTTGAGATACATCTTTGTAATACTACAATGCATAAAGATTATTTTCTGTGTTTGTTTTTGACATTAAAAGGCTTAAAACCCACCCACATATGGACCCAAAACAAAGAAAAACACAACTTTCGTCTTATCGTGTTATCAAGTCAACATGTACACCCTTCCATACATGTACATTATCAAGACAGACAACAATTGTTCAGGACTTGTAGAGACCAATAGATCATTACTATTCATATATTTTGCGGACCTTTTACAGCTTGTTATGGTTTGGACTCCACTTCATTGATTAAGACCGTAATAGGACCTTTAGAAGTTTAATTTCGAATGTTATTTTGGTGGATGGCTGTCTCATGGACAATCATGTCACATCTCCTATATTTATATGACATTCAAGTAAGGGAAATACACAAGTTAGTATCTGTGTTTTAGAGATTTTGACCAAACTTCATTTTATACAATGTTGAATGTTTTTATCAGTTTCATCATTTGTTACATTTTCCCCATGCTATCTTTAGGCACCTTAGAATCTGATAACTCATGGTAAAAAGTAGCATGACTTTATTGGATTAAGCAATGTTTTTCTAATACACGAGGTCATTGGATGAAAATTCCAAATAAAACTAATTCAACTGTAATGTCAGTGTTTGTGGGGTATGAAAATATACACATTTGCAATATCATACAATGTAAACCACATAAAACATGGCTGCCATTCTTCCATTGTATAATCTTTATATAATTTATGAGAGTTTTGTCAGTAATACACCCTTTTTGCAAAGAGACAGTCAAGTAATATTGAGCTTCTAATTTTGATTTTGTCATGTTTGTTAGACATTCTATTTGTTTATATTTAACCAGAGGCATCTTGACTATAAATATTTGATAGAAAACTGTAAGAATTATAGGATTGAATGAATACTTCCTGTAAACAAAACAACTAAATAAATGTCAAATGATGGAGCAGGTGAATTTCTGACAATGAAAAACAAAATTCAATGATTGTTTACAAACAGAATCATAAATCTATTGTTAGAATGATACAATTCTTATTTTAGCCGAGTTGCAACGAAGTTGAACTCGGCTATTGGTTTGATGATGGCTGGCGGGCGTGATTCTTGGTTTCCGGACGATAACTCCTACAGTTTACATCCGATTTAAATGAAACTTTAGGATGTTGTTATATATCAAGAAAGTAAGAACTCTATTAATTTTGGGGTTAATCCGTTCAAGGTCAAGGTCATAGTCGCTAGAAATACTTAGAAAATTTTGTAAAATTAGGGTTTCCGGATGATAACTCCAATAGTTTACATCAGAGCCAAATGAAACTTTAGGATATTGTTATATGTCAAGCAAGAGAGAACCCTGATGATTTTGGGGAAAATCCCTCCAAGGTCAAGGTCAGAGTCGCAAAAAATACTTAGAAAATTTTGTAAAAACGAGGTTTGCAAACAATAACTCCAAAAGTTTACATCTGATTCAAATGAAACTTAAGAATATTGTTAAATATCAAGCAAGTAAGAATTCTAAAGATCTGTTCAAGGTCAAGGTCACAGTCGCAAAAAATACTTAGAAAATTTTGTAAAAATAAGGTTTCCGGATGATAACTCCAAAAGTTTACATCCGATTCAAATGAAACTTTAGGATATTGTTATACACAAGCAAGTGAATACCCTATTAATTTTGGGGAAAATCAATTCAAGGTCAAGGTCACAGTCCCAAAAAATACTTAGAAAATCTTTTTTAAAATAAGGTTCCAGAAGATAACTCCAAAAGTTTACATCAGATTCAAATGAAACTCTAAGATATTAATGTTATATATCAAGCAAATGAAAACCCTATTGAATTCTGTGAAAATCCGTTCAAGGTCAGGGTCAAAGTTGCAAAAAATACTTTGGAATAATTATACATATCAAATATGTATAAACCCTAGAGATTTCTTGAAAAAAATTGTTCATGTTCAAGGTCACATTCATAAAAAAAATTCTAAGAGGTTAGATTTCTTGATGATTAAGAAAGCACCATTGAGATTACTAATTGAATTTTTTAGGGAAAATTTCTTTCTTAAGTATATATGTAACTATACAAAATGTTCATTTCCTTCAGACCCAGCAACTCGGCTATAGTGTCCCCGATGCCATTCGATTTTTGGTGTTGTTATCTTCAAAGAAGCAACAAACACCCTAGCCACCGGTCAGTTTGTGAAACCTATAAATAACATTAAATTCGCGGTAAATTGAAAACTGCTTATATAGGGTCTTTGAACTTGCACAATACCATGTAAATTGCGCATTATACAGAGATATGCTGTTTAAACATTTGAATTTGGGGCAAAACCAATTTGATTTTACATGAAAAGTTTCTTGTTGCTTCTGTTTAGAGGGAAAAACATTAATAAAATTGTGTAATGTTTTTTTGGTAATGATCAGGTCAACTAAAAAAAATAGGGCAAAACTTGGAAGTTTTAAAAGCAAGAAATTGTCGTTTATTTCTTGGTTTGTCTTCTTGTTAAGCAGATAAGATTCAGTTACACATGCTGTTTAAATACCACATATACGTATCGTATTGTGTGTAAAAACATCGCACAACAACATTGTAAATAAACTGGTCTCCTGTTGAGTTAGGTATCGATACACTGTATCATCAAGAACATGGACCAGTTTACATCTACCACCATAAGTAGTATTAATTCTACATACGAACTTCTATTGCTACTTACGTTTTCAAGTACGGCCCGATTGTTCCACAAGATGGAACGTAGAAACTGATAGTAAGACTACCGTTTTTTAAACCTTTTTGACAGAAAGAGACCAATGCTTCTTTCCTTTAAAGATTTCCTGCTCAATGCACATGAAATATTTAAGCATATCAATATTTAAAGACAGAACCAAGCAGAACAATGTGTTTCTTACAACGTTGATGGAAGTGCGAACACGGGGACTACGTATATGTTATTATCCAACAAAGAGAGTGAAAAAGTGTGACTTTAAAGTGATCTTGAATTTTGATTCACTGTTATTTTAGCAGTAAACCCTCTTCAGAAAATGTAGATTTTTAAAGAAACAAGTAGGGCAAATTTTGACAAACAGACAATGAAAAATCTATTGTAATTAATTATTGACTAAAATACACAAGTTCTTAGTTTAAACCACTTCAAAATTTGACAATAAATAAACTGTTTATTAAAAATAACAACAGTTCATTTTGAAACTTTAAACCCTTCAGAAGTTATTTTTGTGATATCTGTCAGATTTGTTGCCTGATTCTGTCTTCCTCCTGTCCTTGACACTTTTTTCTTCATCCTCCTTTTTGTTAACATTTTAAAAACGTAATGACCTTGTCAAGAAACAACAGATGTTTAGAATAATCTGTGTCTACAAATGACTTGTATATAATTTTTTTCGAATGTGAACTAAAAGCAGTTTGTTGATATCAAAACCTTTAAACTAACAACACCATAGGCTCTTCTAGGGCTTTGATTATGATTAGTTAATAATTAATGTAATAAAAATAAATAACATTTATTGGTTTTTGTAATCCCATTTGGGATTTGGTTCTGGTGAAGTTTTTTATTTGTGCCTCCACTGAATCTCATATAAACACTGTTAAATTCTATTAGAAAAACTTTTTTTTAATTTCTAATACAAGATGAAGTGGCAACCCCATGACAGGCAAGACTTCTTCAGAGGACATATTTTCCTATTTATAATTTCTTACCAATTGAACGGGAGTATATTAATGAATGATGGTGAATGAACTCTGCTTTTTTACTAGGATGACACGCTGAGTCAGATTTTTATGTGCTAACTCATGAAAGCAACAATCAAGAGATCCTGACAACGCATCTAGGACGCAGTGTTTAATCACAATATGAGTACAGGGACGCAATATTGTTTTAGCATTACGCACCAGACTTCGCGTCAGTAATTTATAAAGTAAAAATGGCAGACAAGAATTTTTCAGCGTGTTAAGAAAGAACTGATGTCGATTTATACAGTGAATCAATCAACTTATAAGGTTTTTGAACTTGAAACTGTTAAAACTATCCACGACCGATTATAGTTAAACAATCTGTCAGAAATAAAATTCTCAAGATTCCTTTCAACAGTGCAAAGCATATTTCTGTCAGTCTCATGCCATGGTGAACTGTGCTTCTTTGTAAATATTACTGGCATTCTACTATTACTTGCTCACTTTTATAATGTTATTAAAATCTCGCATAAATCGTTACCTTTCAGACTTCCATGTTAATAATAATGTATGTTTTATGTACCTAATGTTATTATCCAGTCTACTCTAAGACAAAGTTTTATTTAATTTCAGTAATGAATTAGGCAAGGAAGGTGTGTTATGATTAATTTCTAAATAAATTACAATATTGGTAATTGGCTATTTCTGTGTGCATTTAATTTTGGATTTGATATAACTGTTTCAGTTTTTATTAAGATTTTTTACAATGAGGCGTCACCTATTCGTGAATTCTGGTGTGACAATTACTAAAATACATATATGCTTTCTAATTGTTAACAGGTTAATGTTGAATAAAGTAAAAAAAATAAAAATTAATGTACATTAAGACCAACACATTATAATCATTTCAGTTGCTTCCTCCACAACTCAAAGAGTTTTTTAACAGAATACAAACTTACTGTGCATCTATACAAAAACAATGTACAATTTTCAATTTTTGTAAAACCATTTACACGAAAGAGGGAATAACACGTTCTTTTAAGCTGCTTGAAATTGAAAAGCACTAGTACTGTTAATAACTGGTCAATGTGGACTCAGAGCTATTACTAAGTAAATTCTGTTTACTTCATGATAATGCAAATATATAAATACCCAGTTGCTCTAGTGGTATGCACTTAAATTGTGGATGTGATGACTTGAAAATTCTGTTGTCGTCCATTCAAAATCAGAGATACAAACAATGTTGTTTTAGAATGCACCATTACCACAACAGTTACTGTAGTATTGCTAGGATAAGTATACATGAATATTCACTGTTTTTTTTTGCAGCCAGATGACCTGATGAACATGCAGCATTGTAACCTGTTATGTCTACCAGAGAATTACCAAATGAAGTATTATTTCTACCACGGTTTATCATGGCCACAGGTAATAGATATACTCTATGTCAAGCTTTTGTGGAGTGCGAATTTCAAATTTAGTTGAATTATATGTGTGTTTACTGCTTTGTACTTATTTTTGTTTAAAAGAAAGAATTATCACATGGTGAACAGTTTATGTTTTACATTATGCAATATCTTTTTTTATACCATTTTCTGTCCCTGAATTTCTCTATGTTGAGGATTTAATCTTAATTTGATTACTTAATTATATTTTTATTATGGAGCATTGACAATTTGTACTCCTGCTCTTGAGCTAATAAAAGAATCTAATTTTGCATTGTAAAATCCCTGTAGAGAATTAATAACTTGCTTGCACTTTTTGCAACCTACAAAATAAACCGTATATTAATATGGTAGACAGTTTTTATACGACCCCAAAAAATTTGAGGTCGTATTATGATATGACACTGTTGTCGACATCGTCTGCCGTGTTGTCGGTGGTGTCTGTAGACAGGTTGGTTTGGGCACGATAACTTTTGTTCTAGTTTATCAATCCTTTTAATATTTTGGGACATTGATAATTGGTACTAGAAAAAGATTGTTATTGACTTTTTGGGGGCCCATAAGGGGTTTTTCTCTTATTTGAATGCAAATTGTGATGGTTTTTTTTCTTTGTATTCCCCATGAAAAAGTCAACATAACAGGCCACAAACGTCATGACCTATCTCTTACTGTTATTGAGATATAGGGGATCCAAAAATGGCCACACCCTAATTTTTGTTACTGTTCTTATTTTTCGTCCGATTTTGATGGGGTTTTTTGCAAATGATTCCTTTTGAAAAATGTAATAAAAGTTACAAGAAGCATTTTTTTGCGAAATTTGCCGTTTTTTTTAATACGACCGCAAAAATTTGCGGTCGTATTATGGTATGATGCTGTCGTCGTCGGCGTCGTCAGCTGTAGACAGGTTGGTTTCTGCATGATAACTTTGGTTCTAGTTAACTAATCCTTTTAATATTTTGGGACATTGATAGTTGGTTCTAAATAAAGGTTGGTATTGATTTTGGGGGATCTAGCCCCA
>JAULBM010045904.1:0-10667 GCA_032357055.1 Geukensia granosissima | reverse complement strand
AGTTAAAATACATACATTTCAAATATATAATTTTAATTTCATAAAGTTCCAAAATTATTCACAAGACAAGCTGTAACAAGACTTTTAAAAAAGACTCTCAGACTGTTATGTTTGCATAATAATTTTTACTTTGATTTAAATAGCGGAAGCTGGGGACGACGAGGCGAACTTTGCAGGAGGTGGCTGCACCTCCGCTTAAAATTGGGTGCTTATTAGAATTAGAAGATTCCAAAATTCTATCAAGCCCAGTTCGAAATATTTTATGTTTCCAAAGTAAAAAAATAGTCTGAAATGAAAAATTATAGTTTCCCACCCTCTACCAAAATTTTCTCTTTATATCAAATTACCATTTTCCTAAAGATTATATTCCATCAATTTTGCAAAAACCATGAGTTTGTAGTGGCCTTTAAGGATTTCAAACAAAATTTTGGTGAGTTGGGCACTTAATAGGATGAATAAAGTAACTGAAAATGTTTTTTTTTAATTATAGGTGTATAGATAAATGGTTTGAAAGAAACAGATCTTGTCCGGAGCATCCACAGGATTAGTGTTACCGTAGTTACAGTAATAAAACAATATACTTGGGCTTTCATATTTTATATACAAGTCGTTACTCTAGACAATAATGTACAGAAGAGTGGCTTTTGATAGATTCTGTGTATGCTGCAGTCGTTAGTGCTCCCACAGAAGATTCTTGTAATAACTAAAGAATCAACAGTGTAGCTACAGTCTACAGAATTGCATTATCATCTAATGCCATTATGTATATTTTTATTCATACAGGAAAATATTCAAAAATGCAAAAGTCATAGAATGTTGACTTAGATTTTTATGTGGTTTTACATGTAAATCTAGTGTGAATGGTTGTTTTTAGTTTGGAGTGAATGTTTAATAAGTGTATTGTATGCTGTTATCATTTTGAGAAAATGTATCTTTACTTCATATTTCACATATTATATTCAGATTGACAAATAAAACTTTTTGTAAGACCATTAAAACAAACATCATTATTGTTTCAATCTCAGGTTGTTTTTTTAATTGAAACTCATTTTGCAAAATTAATTTCTTTTTTATTTCCTATCCGTTTTAAAACATTTATATACAGTGAATTAAAGAAATTGGCCTTTTTAATGAAAAATGTAGAATATTACAGGCACAGATAATTTGATTATCCAGCAGGACTGGGATTTTTTTCGTTTGGTGTATAATGGACATGAAAATTGAAGATTTAATAAAATATAAAATTTTGTTTTCACAATTAGAATTTTTAAAACAAATTTAAAGGGCTTAATGTTGGGCCATTCTTTATCAGCCAAAACCAGGGCAAAAGATTTAATTGAAATAAGACAAATCCCAGTCAAATTCTTTGTGCCTTAGAACTAACATCAAAAGTACTGTCATGGGTTATGCCTTTTGTATATCTTATAACATCATTGGCATTGCAGTTCTTGTAATTCAGTTCTTAATTTTGTGATTATTTAAGTTAATTTGAAAATATGATCATGGTTTTAGATAGTACTGAATGGAGTGGTTGAATAGTGAGTGAAATCCATGACAATTTCTACCCCAGCAAAAATAGTACTTACACCATACATTGTATGTCACTGAATGTTGCTGATATTGATAAACAGATCCATGCCTCACAAGAATTAATCTGAAATACACCTTTGGGTCAAAGATGAAGGCTCTAGTCCCAAGACCAATTTTGTAACATCATGTAGAGTTCACAGTAACATACCAGTTACTAAGTAACCTGAAAATTTTTCTACTGCTTCATGCAAAATTGCATTTAAAGATCCTTATTTTTTGGACCATGAACCATAATACAACAGTTCCAAACTTATGTTTCATAAAAATTTTAAGATATGATTTTATTTTGATTACAGTACATACATCATACATGTACATAATTTTAATGCAATTGATAAATATGAAATATTTTGAAATACATCCCAAAAAGTCAGACTCCTTTATCAGCATTACCATTGATATATAAAACATGTATGTTCAAAAGGAATATGGGGTAAAAATTGAGATCTCACTAATATAAAACAGAACTTTCATTGTTTGTTACCAGCATAAAAAATTGTTTGCAGAAAATAGTGTAGCCTATTGCAAAATTATAAACCATTAACTATTTTTTAAGCATGAGGTCTTAATTTGACATTTTCTTAAATAAATTTACTGAAGTTGACTATCATGCAGCAAATTGCAAAATTTTGTAGTACAGTACAGTAAAGGTGTAACCATGAAAATTCACTGATCGTGATACCACCTTCTAGATGTCAGTGCTGTTACTTATTTTTGTATTTGATGTTTTTCTTTCTACTGAAATGTGCTTACAGAGTAATGGCAAGTACAAAAGAAAGAAGGTTGATAAAGGAAAACAAAGCAGTTCTGCCAAGAGAGTGTAACCACTTTCACATTTAATTATCACAATAACACGATATCAGTTCTGCCAAGAGAGTGTAACCACTTTCACATTTAATTATCACGATAACACGATATCAGTTCTGCCAAGAGAGTGTAACCACTTTCACATTTAATTATCACGATAATACGATATCAGTTCTGCCAAGAGAGTGTAACCACTTTCACATTTAATTATCACGATAATACGATATCTGTACTGTATTTTGTATTTTATGAATGAGATGTTATGTTGATTTTTTTTTTTTAATTTAAAGCTCCTGTCATATTATTATTCAATGCAGTTTAGGGTAATGATATTTTTTAGTTTACTAGACTTGGTTGATACATCTGTGATACATGTAGTAATTTTTAGCCATTGTTCATTGATACATGTACTTCTTGCAAAGCAATATACTGTAAATTCGGAAATTATTGCGTTTATTTATTATTGCGAATGTTTGAATGGCAACGATAATGCATATTTTATTTTTGCAAAATCTCGAAAAGTGTAACACAACATAACTAGAAACTTCTGCAATGCGAGTTCTTATTATTGCGATTACAATCCAGTTGCATTATTCGCAATAATAAAAACATCGCAGTAATTTCTGCATTTACAGTAATTTGTGAGATCTATTGTTCATTATTTAATTCAGGTTAACACTGTTGAGTCACAAGGCCAGTTAGAATAATTTTCATATTGCTAAAGAAATAAATCCCCCCTTAAATGTTATATAATGCAATAAGAATTTGCATAGTATCAGTTTTGTTAGAGAATTTATAAGCGAAAAATTCAGTAATAGGATCTGAACAATTTTTAAAATTTATAAAATGGAAATTGATTAATCATTTATAATAATGATGCATAAATTAGCTTGAAATTTCCTATATGACACTCTGGTCAGTATGTCTTTAATATTTAAATAAATATGTCTGACACTGGGAATTCATTTATTGTTGACTTTAATTTTTCTGGATGTTCAAACAAAGAGTAAGGAGACTGGGATTGTGGAATAGGAATATTGAAGAAAAAAATTCAAAATTTATGTTGTGAGTTGTTTATTTCCTTTATGTATATATTAAGTAAAGCTACTGTAGATGCTGTTAAATCTTTACCTGCTGCTGGTTTTGTTTCATTGTAATAACAATTTTCCACTTGACTATTGTTTGTGAGAATTACATAAATCAAGAATGGTTGATAGTTATTTTTACTGGCCTTTAAACTGCATATTGATATAATTCTGTATAGAAATCATAAAAATGTGTTTATTATTTATAGCTTATATTGTTGTTATTAATAATATGATATCAGAATGAAGATTTTTGTAATCTGTTTGTTATGTCATACGCTGGTTGATCCTTACATCAGACTTGGCGTAGCTTTGTGCTGCAACTAATATTACTGTATGGCAGTATTTTATTTCTAGAATATAACATAAACAAATATAGCATAAAGAGTTTTTCATATTGCACTTGTGCAATGTGTCACATTGCAGTAGTGAAATGTGTCATATTTCACTAGTGCAGTGTGCCATATTACACTAGTGTAAAATGTGCTAAATCCATTTAAAACTGATGATGGTGATGTAAATTAAGTGTTATTAAGTTTTCGCTTATCTCTATTTTTCTGTATAGATTTTGATGAAATTTGACCCCTATGATATTGCATTTGCAAGCTCAAGTAAAACACATTTTATATTCACCAATAATCTCTCAGTCACCCTTTAACATGCATTTCTTAAATTTGCATATTTGAATTTTCTTTCATTAAACATCCTGTTTGGGTTTTTGAGATTCGGTTCAGTTCAGCTGTGAGAAACCTCACATTGGTAAACTCCCCTTTACTTAGTTGCCATATATGGTCAAAGAGCGGATAATTCATAATTACCATGTGAGAGCATTAGTTAATAGGAACCACTGTAGAATTCACATGGAATGGCCCCTGACCACAATTGTTCCTTCAAAAATAAGACTTGCTCAGGGTGTTGTGTATTGAAAAGAAAGTTATGTACCTGTTTAAGTGATTTGTTATTCTAACATTTAAATATCTGTAGTTCTTGGAAATTTATAGCAAAAATGATCTTGACGTGAAATTGTGTGTACTTACATCAGTAAACAGGCCATGGAAAGTCCCTTTTGGCCAAAAATGTTCATATAATAATTAATAAAAAGATTGAGTTTCATGACCATCAGTCAGATTCATTTTTGAAAAAAATCAATGCTCATGATCATGTTATAGCAGCTGATTTTAAAAATTAAGTTTATTTCCTTTCCAAGAAGGTAAAGCTTGTGTACATACAGTACCTGTATCTATGTTCAGGTCAAATCCTGGAACATTGCTCTTTTTACATTGAGTTCAAAGGAAAATTGTTGAACTGTATAGACCAATATGCAAATTAGAATTAACTTTGTTTACTCCAATTATGGAAACTTGGACAGGGAGATAATCCATTGGGATTTCTTATCGTTAAAGCTCTTTAGAAAATACATTTATTTAAGGTTCCTTTTATAAATGTCACGTGTCTGGTGAAAATCTGAATAAAAACTGTTGAAGCAATTACAACAAAAACCTCATACATGTAATGATTTTAAAGCAGCAGTCTGTATTATTCAGGTTTACATATTGCCTTAGATCATAAAGTTTACTTAAACATGCAAAAAAAGGTTACGGCAATTTCCTTTTAACAAGGCATCCCTATATTCGATTTTTGGCTCAGTTCTATACATTATTTTCTCATACTATTTGAATGTTCAGCTTTGTAAATTCTCTTTTGCATCACATATTTTTGGGAAGCCCTGAATTGGAATCCACTAATTACAGCCAAACGTGCTCTTCTTTTCACCCATAAAGCAGCCACATGATTTAAAGGTCACCCTTTTTCACTTAATTTTTAATACTTCATCATGAATAACAGGGTTGCCACCCACCCAGGAAAACGGGAAAAGACTGGAAATTTAATAAAAGGTGTTCCCAGACAGAAAATGTCCAGGAAAACACAAAAAATAGAAAAAAATCTGGGAAAGATCCTTGAACTGGTTGCAGAAGTTGAATTAAACTTCAGTTACCTCCCTTACACCAGTATTGTTTTGTCCCACAAAAGTTTGTCACCAAATAACAATAAGAATTTTAAGAACATTTTTGGGGCAAGAAATAAGGGACAACATGACCTTTGCCAATTTCATCATGGTATAGTTGGCAACTTCTCATTGGCATATATCATTGAAAACCTGGGGAAAATCCTTGAAAAACCCTGGAGAAACCCTTGAATTTCAAGAGTGAAAAAAAGTGGCAACTCTGTAAATTAACTCAATTTTAGATTTTACTAGTGTTAAGTGTTTATTATTTTCTTCTTCCCAAAGAAGACCTCTTGATACTAGTTAGACTGTAACTTCTGAGGGGTGGGGTATAACAGTTATTAATGCTCTCAGTCAGATGGCACCTGTAACTTCAATCTGTAAAACAACATTGATAGTGCTTTGTATCTGAGCTTATACATTGTATTGTATATATAACAGACATGCATTTCCATCTGCCAATACTTATGCAATCTATTCATCATGGAATATATGGATTAGAGTGACATTTTCAAGTCTTCATTCAATTACTTTATATAGCTTTTCAAGCTAAAACTGGCAAAGAAAACTTAAAGCAAATTTTTTGGAAGTGCAATAATGCCTGAATTATGAAAGAAAATACTAAAGTTAACACTTGTTGCTTTTTCACTGCAGTTCTTGATCTTAATAAAAAAAAAGTTTTTTTAGGATTGTGCAAATTTTGAAACCATTTTTAATCAGTTTATTATCAAACAAAGAGATTTGAAATTAACAAGCTTGTGTTATATCAAAATTATCCAGGTTTTAATACAAAAAGTATAATTATGGGGTAAACAGTAGTTAATAATTTTCATTGGGTTTTTGTACTTCCTGAATTTCACATGGTAAACTGTTGAATCAATAATTTATTTTTTTTACTGATTTTGAGGCAAAATGGCCTTAATGCCCCTACTGCATTCTCATTTGATATTGGGAAATAAGTTTTAATTACTAATATCATTCATTGAATTTTTGTAAATTAGCAGTCATTAACATTTTTGCTGTACCGATGTGCATTTTAAATGTTGACTTAAGAAAAATCACAGATGATATTAGAAATGCTATGAAATGTAAAATATATCAGACAAAAATTACAAAAAGAAATGCTTAGAAGTTCCTATCATTAGCAACAAAGGGCAGGTAACTCTCATCCATAATTGCAATTATGGAAAGGCTGAAGTGTTAGCTATTCATAGGAACTTGTTTGCCTAAAAAATTTCTAATATTATAACATTCATTTCTTCTTATGCACATATATTCTTTGAAAATAAGTTTTTGTAATTTTTTATGATGATTTTTACAATATTTTAACTTCAAGGAAAAATGAATGGTTGTTTTTAACCTGTTATTTTCATTAAAAAAATGTCAACTAAAGATCTGCAAATTAAGAATTATTTTTTAGAATGTACTTTGTGTATATATATAGAGGTATAATACACACAAACACATAACACTTACCGTGACTTATCTCATTTTGCTGTTATTTATATGTTAGTACTAGTAGTAAATCGATGACAAACGGCAAACCTCCGTTTTGTATGAATGATTCTGTTTATTGAAAGCTTTCAGAACCTGTGATTGCATGAAGTCATGTTGTAAGCAGGTAATATGTTGGTATCGTAAACTAGTTGACATGCTGACCTACAGCATATTATTGACTTGTTTCATGTCTTAATAAAAATTTTGAATAAATCTATGTGTGTTTTATTAGAGGAAATGATTAACCATGACCTACTGTCTCATCACATGTGATAAGGTTTGTCAGTCACCTGCCCAAGGTCGGTGGTTCTCTCGGATACTTCGGCCTCCTCCACCAATAAAACTGACTGCCGCGGTATGACTGAAAAATTGTAGAAAGTGGTGTTAAACACTATGATACAAACAAACAATGGCCTACAGTGACAAAAAAGTGTGCTCAAATCAAAGTTAATTTTAAAAGCTACCGTAAGTCATACTTCTACTGGGAATGTGATTTCTTTATGACAATGGAAATGATTGGCTTTTGTTTAAGTCACTATAAGTTCTATTGCTCATGCATTTACCAACAGTGGAAACTTTTCTTTAAGAGGTAACAGAACAATTGGAACAGCACTTGACAATAGTTTGCCAGAAGTATGTCTGTATGTTTTCGCCATTTCCATATTTGCCCCCAAAAAATCACTCATACCCCAAGAAGCAACCCTGCTCCAATTAGTTTCTAAAACAAATTTAAGTGTCCCTAGGTTATGTGTCAACCAAACTGGCAAACCTATCGTAGTATGGGGAGGACAACTAGTTGTGAAGCCTGGTTCATGAAGAGGGACATATGGGGATCACTATTTGTTGTCTTTTAATTGACCTTGCATAGATAATCCTGTTAAATATTCAATTTGGTCAAGCGGTTTCAGAGGAAAATATTTTTTTATGTTTCCGTCAAATATAAACAAGAATCATCCATGGCAGCAATATTTTTTGTCTGATCAGTACAAATTGAGCACCGTTTGTTAAGGACCTTCCATAGATGCTTCCTGTAAAGCTGTCTTGAGAGGCCTAATATTATATAAAAAAAAAATATTAAAGTAGTTAGTTCAATTACGAAGTGTGGACACACCAAGACTCAGGAGTTCTGCCTGAATAGATACCCCCTGCTGACAAGATCACACCATGTAAAAAGACCATTGTTTACTGTAAGTTTTCTGCCCTTGGAACTTTGTTTATAATAATAAAGGTGGGTCGACATTTGGAATACTCCTTGTTGTTGGCACACTTCTTCCAAGTTTCTATTTGTTCTGGAACTATACAAGGTAACTTCATGAAACCTGGCATGATGGTGTAATAGGGCATTGTTCATCCTCGACAACTAAATTTAGAAGACCTTATTATCAAGGTCATTCACCATCATTTTTCCACTTAGAAAGTCTGTTTTCCATTCAAAGTTACATCCAAATTTTGGGTTTTCTTTTTTTTTCAGAAATAACACTACATACCAAAATGAAAATTGTTAAGTGGTCAAGATTACTCAGGAGAAAAAGTTTAAAATTTAAAAATCTGCTTTTCACTTGAGACATGACACTGGACAAGTTGTCAAATTTGGCAACCAAACCCTTTAAAATCAGAATGCTGGCAAAACAAATAGACACATAAAAGGTCATACTTCAACTCGTCTTAACCAATGGAGAAGGCGTACACTACACAGATTAAGAGAAATATTTTTTATAATTTGGTTGGTTTGCATTTGAAATTGCTGACTTCCTCTGGTCTAGAGTTGCTTCCCTTAATATGAGTGTGTAATACCTAGAGTCAAATTTGAGAATCCCATTTTAATTGGCAAATGGACTATTAAATTGTATAAACACAATCAGCTGAATAGTTGTTCAGCCATAGGAGAAAGGGTCTAGAGTGTGCTGTCTTTTACAGTAAATTGGTACACAAACAGAAAAAACAAATGTCTAAAAATTTTGTAACTTTAATAAAAATAAGATACATGTACATGTATATGAACATTTTCAAAAATTATAGAAAAAAATAAACATGTACAATTTGATCAATAATCCGTGGAAGAGAATTTTAATTTAAAAGTATCTATGTATAAGATAGCATGGAAGATTATTATAAAAATATTTAACAAAATAATTAGATAATTCTCATTATTACAACTATAACATACTTAAAAATTATAATTAAATAATCACTTAACACTTAAGTGGAACACTTCAAAATGATATGCTTAATTAATGAAACAATACATAAGAATATTCTGCTTATTTTTCTAAAAATAAGCTTTGCAATAGGTGATATCCTTTAGAGTCAAATTACATTTATATCTTAAACCTTATTGACAAAGAAACTGAATTCCACAGAAATTATTATAAAAGTTATATAATTGGGCAAATTCAGATATCCACCTACAGATACCTTTGGGTAACCCTAAGGCTGAATGCCACCATGGGCGAAGCATTTGTCCAGGCTTTTCCTTGGGCAACCTATCTTAAGGAGACTACCCATGAATCCATGGACAAATACTTCGCCTCTGATGGCATCCAACCTTAGGGTTACCAAAAGGTAACTGTAGGTGGATGTCCGAATGCGCCCAATTTGATTCATTATTATGTTTTCAGTGATAATCTACAAGTTCTTATTCACTGAAAATGCGTAATTTTTTTTTATGAAATTTTTATTTGGCAAATTCCAAACTTATTAACAGATGTAATATTTCAGTAAAATATAAAAGCATTTCTCCTTACAGTTAAATTACTTTTTTTTAAAGTCAATCATTCAAAAAATAATTTCAAGTATCCAGGTGATGTAAGACTTTGTAGATAAAAAAAATCAGATGTAAAACAGAGTTCATTATTATTGCTATTTGCATATTTGAGGCGAAACTGTGCATTTAATTATTGCAACTTCTTAAAACTTGTGGTAGAATACTACTGACAAAATCAGAAATGCGAGTTTTAATTATTGCGATTCTAACCTATTGCAATTATCGCAATAATTTCTAAATATACAGTATCAATTTGTCATACATTTGGTCTGATAGACTTAGCTTGAAGCAAGCCTTATACATGCAGCCTAAATAAGTCACCAGATATTTGGTCTGAAGTAATTCTTCAATTGGCTGGTCTGATTAAAATTATGTAAACTCAGAACTGCAGAATGAGTTTTCCGTAAGTCTGATGTCTAACAATTAGATAAAAGTAATAAAATGTAGGTATAAAATATATGTAACAATATAAAAAGGCACTCCAAAAATATTCAGTCAGTTTAGCTTTCCCCATAAAAAAAACCATGAATAACATAATTGATTACATCAACTTATAACTCCCATTTGGTGTTGCTTTAATGCAATATCTGGCGAAGGTTTCACAAAGCCATAAGACTCACAACTACTCATAAGTCATTTATAACATATGTAAGTCACAATCACTTATAACACTTCCAACCTTCTGTGAAACAGTCGCCAGGAATTCATGTTTTGTGGCTTCAGATTTTCTCCATTGACATATGTTTTCCATTGTTCTATGTGTGTGGATTTTACCAAGCAAGCCGCACCACAAAACAAAAATTTACAATGCAACAGCCACACCAAGCTGTAGTCACCGTCAGGCAACAGCCACACCAAGCTGTAGTCACCGTCAGGCAACAGCCACACCAAGCTGTAGTCACCGTCAGGCAACAGCCAC
>JAULBM010045893.1:0-10668 GCA_032357055.1 Geukensia granosissima | reverse complement strand
CAAAGGTTCATTTGTTCACCTTTCACATGTCAACATGCTGCGGTCATATCATGCTGCGCTTGCGAAGCACCTGAGTTTAATCTCTGAATTTATTTTTTGTCTAGTTTGGGTTTTCATCCTACCAGTAGTTGCTCATACTTATAGGAAGTCAATGTTAAAAAAGTTGAATCTAGGTTTAGCCTGGAAAATTCATTCTTGATGTCTTTGAGCTTTTATTTTTTGTGTTATACATGTACATGTATATGTTTACTGGATTGTAATGATTTAGCAAGTTTGTTTTTCTATTTTTCAGCAAAAAAGACTGGTAAGCAAGTTTTTGTGGGAGGTAACCTGACTTACAACCAGCTAATGTTACCTTTAGTTGAAAAAAGAATTGGAGAAGAAATAAAAGTCCATCCAGATATATTTTCATAGTGAAATTATACTATGTAAATCCAAAAAAAACTGCAAAACTTTTGGATATTTCAGAAGTTTCGTTAAAACTCTGGTGAATGTATGAGTATTGAATGCATCTGTATCAAACATGATGAACCATGAAAGCTGTCAGATAGAAATTATATTATAAAACAAATAATCACTATCTGTGTTCCAGCTAGGATTTGAAAAAGGCAGGGAGCTCATGAAAGGCATTCATGTGTGAAAGCCCAACATGATGCACTGATTGGACACAAATGCTTAATTATTTTTATAGTTGCTTATGTTGTTGTTCAATGGTATAATATTTATCAATATAGCTAGACCCCTTATTATAATAACTGTTTTCAATATAGCAGAAACATGTTGATGATACTAGGTTTAATCTGAGGGCAGAATGTTGCTTGTAGGGGCACCAGTGGTGCTTAACCCTTCTATTGTTGACTAGCTGGAACACTGACTTCAATAATGTCATGTCTAAGCTTCAGGTCATCCCAATCATCTTCATAAATCTCTTTACACTCACACTCTGGTCAACAGTATTTATTTTGGTTTGGTACAGAATTCCAGGAAAAATTAATTTTGATGATTATAGAAAAAGATGTTATGATGCAGCTATCCAAGATTTGTATATTACAAACATCTACAGCTTACCCTAAGGCCTTCAACAATAGATACATATCCACTTGCTACAAACAGCTGTAAAAGGACAGAAAATTATCAAATGTAACAACTATTTGCCAAACGATCTATGTATTTTTTGAGGCAGACTTTCTTCAAGAGCTATCCCTGGTCCAAACCTTTAATTTCTGTTGTATAGATGATGTTCTCTCACTTAACAATGCTCAATCCAGTGATTATCTTCAACCCATCTTCCCAAATAAATAGGAAGACACAATAAACACTCCCAGGTCTGCCTCGTGCCATGGTCTTATTCTTGAATTGGACACAAACTATATCGAGACATGATGACTTCAATTTTCCAATAGCCAACTTCTAGTTCATTGGCAGTTACATTAAACCGAAGTATAAATCTCCCAGCTTATGCAATTTTCAAGAACATGTGTCCAATACAGCGTCTTCCTAGACAGAGTTTGGTTGTAGACCTATAACATATGACTTAGCATTCCATGTTCATATTTTACGGTAGCTTGATAGTAAAAACAGCAAATTGTAAACAACAAATAGTAAATAGCCAAAAAAAAAGAATAAAAAATATTATATAAAAACAGAAACGGTAAATATCGCCGCCCGAGGAAGTTGGGTTGTTGATACAGAAACTGCTTATATTACAGATGAATACAGATCTTATCCAGTGTAATGTTATGAGGTAGACCAAAAACAGGCTGTTCACTTTCTCGGCCTGGGGGTTGTGATTTCATGAAAACTTCCACTTTACCTCGAAATGACAAATACCAGATTGGAAAATGGACAGTACGGCGGGAGTCTTAAAACACGGACCATTTGATTTTAGATGGGACTGATATTTGATTGCAGGCCAGACATTTTATTTTGAAATTCCTTTTATACAATGGCTAGACAGTGGGCCAGAGTATTTTTCACTCCAGATGCTGGTTGGGTCTTCTTTGTTCCTTTTTATACGTACACTTTGTCTCAGGTTCTATATGGTTCGATTTGTCGAGATTGTCGTGTCTGTCGACTTTTCCCTGTTGTCTTGCCCTTTGGTTTTTTTCGCTTCTACTGCCAGCTAGTTCAGAATCCAAACACAATGGATAATACACCGGTTCTCTAATGCTTATCCATCATTCAAAACTCGTCCGACAGGACTTAATGTAAAAACATCATGAATAGCACAAGAAATGAGTTATTATGCAGGTGCAAAAATTAAAAAGTATCGACAGCATTAAGAACAAAAATGTAACAAATATTGACTAAAATAAAAGTTTCAAATCTTAAATATATGTACATTTCCAGGAGTAACCTCCTGAAAAACCAACACATTTTTGCAAAGGCCCCTAAATATCGCCTTGCAGTTAATTGGATAGAATGTTGTAATGTTGTCAAACCATTTTACACGCACATTGAATATATTGAACTTTGTTGTTGTTCCAGCAGATAAAACAGCCAATGATATCGTTTATGTCTTTTGAAAATATTATATAGAGGTCCTCTGCAATGAAATTATATTCCAAAAAGTTCCGATCTACAAACTTGACAAAACAACAGATTGTATATGAACACCTGAATGTCACCACCCAGGATATGCATTATGAAAGTTCCTACAGTTTACTGGATTTCTAAACTTCATAAAACTACCCTGGTCATTCTTCTAGTAAATGCACTACCTCTAACGGCCCTATTCTATTAGCTATGAACAAAGATTTCGGGTAAATGTTAGACAGATCGTATTAAAATTACAAGAAGAACAGGGAATACAAAAAACAAGAGGTCTCCACATGGCTGAAATACCCCTTCTTGTGAAAAGCTCTAAATTGCTTTAAAGTATACGTTAAATAATACAGCTATGAAGAATGTGTATGTAACAAAACATTGAATACAAAGACAAACCTATGAATAAAATGCCTGATTTTGGACAAGCACTTTAGACACATCTACCAATCGATCTTAATCATATCCAAACGATATGAATAAAATTTTAGAGGATCTTCCGGATATGACGAGGAGAACCTAAAAACGGAGCATGCGTAAAGGTAAATTAATTACTTTTAGCAAAATAAATCTTTTTTCAAAATCAAAGAATGTCATTCTACCCTTTTATAATTTGAATTTATCTGCTGAAAGTCTGCTGGGTGCCTTTTATGTTTACTTGTCAGTAGAACTTTTCTCCCGTGAAAATTCATTCAGATTTGTGATTTTTTATTCCATCAACGATAGATTTCTCATATAAAATAATGCTTCTTGGAATTTTTTCAACATAAGCTGATTGAAAAACCCCTCTAGTTCTTACTTTGCCCCTCCAGAATAGACAGATATGATCCTTCATGATAAAACGGGACAATATTGACGTGATATGATTTAAATATACTAACTGTGACTTGGAGAATCATGAGGTGCTTTAGAGTACTTACAACATAGTATTGTATTGTACAAACTGGCACCTCTAAACAAGGACCTCCGACAGCGGCCTTGGTATAGAAATAGGTCGTTCGGTTTTTCCGCCTGCAGGTAAAACCCTTGCTAAAGTGTCGTCTGTTGTATAAATACCCGCGAGTAGATTGGGTAAAGAGACAGGTTTCTCTGTTTCTCCGCATTGATATACTGTTTTCGTCCTGGTTCATGAAATATTTGAAACTGGATGTTAAGCAACATTTTTGTAACAATTTATCATTTGTTATAGGGTTCGACTCGATGGGAATCTTTAGAGAAAACATGGTTAAAGGCCTTAAATTGTCTAGGAAAACACCGAGGACATTCAAACAAAATAGCACGTTTTTGCCCCTAGTGCTATAAAATCATCACACAGTAAACGATTAATTGTAAGTCAAACTCCGCCATTCTCATCCCAGTCTCCTTTTATGACATTTTACCATACATTCAGGACGAAAACAAATTATCAATATTGGGTGGACTAGGGGTATTTTCTATCCCCAGGATGTCAAATTTGGACTGTTTGGGTAGGGGCGGTAAATTTAGCCTAAGAAACTGGCCACCAACGATCACTCATTACGAGCTGTTGCGAAGGGAGTCTTTTACACGCTGAAAGCATGGCATTTTCCCAACACGAGACCGATTGTTTAACGTCACCTCAAAGTTCACGCAAAAAACAAGTGTTTTGACTACTATTTTTAACTCTCTATATATTTTAGAAAAAAAGAGTTTGCTCAGGTTCAGCTTCCCTTTTCACAATGTTCAGTTTAGATCGCTACACTTTAAACCACCTTACCACATAAGCTTATTTAGGAAAATTGGGCACCTCAGATTGGTCTCCAGGGCGCAACCCACAGATGGCGGATATGGAATACATCTCGTTGTGCTGCCAGGTCATAATACGAATAGCCTGGCAGTGGACTATAGTGGGTCACGTGTGTGGAGAATATCAAGCTCTATGCCCTTAAAAAATCCCTTTTATAGATTTCGAAAAAAGAAAAGTCTAATGCCGCTACAAATGGCTACATTTTTCGTCCCTACCAATTCCTCCCATTTTCCAGTGGCAGCCTTGTCTTCTTTCGAAATCTACAAAATTGCATGGAGCATGGCATTCTCCACACACGTTGCCCCATATAAATTTACCAGTATGATCTCGCTGTTCCATTAAACCAACCTGTCTACAAAGGGTACAGGTTCGAAGTTAGACAAGATATTTAAACTTTTTTTTTGGTAAAGATATTGTAATACCAATCGGTACCTTACACAGGCTTTGCGTTCATCTTGTTTTGTTTTTTTTCAAGTTTATTGACAAATTAGTATTAAATCGACGGCTACTGTGTTTGATGACGAGTTATTTCGTTTTGAGAGGCTTGATGTCTTAATCTCAGCCCTAAACAGCTGCAAGCATTCATTAAAGAGGTATCTTCTTTTTCCATGTTATTTGTTTAGTACTAGTATATTTATTCGAAGCAATCGGTAGTCAAATCAGGTGAATTTCTGTTTACTTTTTATAGTTCGTTTATTATTTAAAAGAAAGAATATGGAATAAATGACAGAAAGACACAATCCACATCTTTTCTGGATCGTGAACTGCAAAATTTCTCGTTAAACTGTTGCTTTTAGTTCACTAGATTTGCGTTACTGCTTTTGATTTCTTCGATTTTGCTTTTGACCACTTGATGCTTAGGGTTGGGATTTAACCACATCACATTTCTCATTTGGCCATATGCCTGTCTTTGTATTAAATGATTTGTTGCATGAATATTTTTTATAATATTTGTTAAGAAGTCGTATTATTTTACGCATACAGGTTTTATTTAGTTTGGGCGATTTAGATCTTTTCACAGGGAATTCCCTCCATGTTTAAGGTCTTGCGGAGACCTCCAGATTTGAAATTTACCTCCGTTTTTATCTCAAATGGTGCAGGTTTTGTTAAATATTCGGACGTATTGTGCTTGGTAACATCTCATGTTGAGAAACTTGATGATGTATCATCTGAAATGACATTCTGAACATACTTTCAGAAACGTGCATTCTTAAGAAAGATATGTATCTTCGAATTCCTATAACTCTATTTTGCACCTGATTTTGTTAAGTACGCTTATTGTTGTTTTTAAAGGTACTCTCTGATTGTATTGGAGTTCTTTGCATGATTTTTATACGACCGTGAGAAATTGTGGCCGTTGGCGTCTGTACACAATTTGGCTTCCGCAGGATGACGTTTGTTCTGGTCATAATATTTTTATTCTATTATCTTTATATTTTGAGACATTAATTTTTGGTACTAGATAAAGGTTGGTGTTGATTTCGGTTGATCTATATCTATCCCCACTCGTTTTGGGAGAGGAAATTAAAGAAGTTCTTAAATTTAAATGTAAGCTATCCATTTCTTGTCTGATGTCTTTGTAAGACTTAGGCAATTTAATGAGCTTCATGCGCAATGACCCCTTTCATACCGTTATTAGATACACGGGGTTGAAAAAATTTACCACGTCCAAATTTTGGAAAGTTTGTATTTTTCATTTGATTTTGTAAATGTTTTTGACTTTAGATTTGTCTCAATGAGAGTTTTAGATGGTATGTCAACGATTTCAAGATTAGTGAGGTCAAAATGGGCGATTTTCAATTTTGCATTTTGAATTTTTTCATCGCATTTTGTAGTATGTGGGCTGTGATAACACCCGAGCAACCTTCCCACGGGACCAACTTTTTGGTCGTCTATGTTCCAGTACATTCAAGTAGACATGTAGGGTATCATTGGAAAGGTCTATGTATTTCCTTTCCAAAACATGTCTAGTTTTATTGATTTGACCTACGAAAAGAAAATTTTGGCAAAAATTGTAGCCCTACCCCAACAGATATTTGACAAAAATTCAAGTTTTTGGTCTGTCAACTATCAATATTATGTAATTGCCTATGTGACTTCATATGCAGATTTTTTTTCTTTCTTAATACATTTGATAACTTTGTTGTGTTTTATTGCTCTAATATTGTTTCTTTTGCCCGTTAGGGTGTTCAAATGTTAAAAAAAAAAACCAATTTTGAAAATTTCTGAATTTTCTCATTTTTCTCTATATTTTTAATACGCTCGACAAATATTACGCTACCCCTATTTATTTGAAATGAATTTCAAAGCACCAACCCATGTGCGACAAAAACAATAAAATTTGCTTTAAATCCCGAAAATACTTTTTAATTATTATACAAAGCATATTTTATCATGTTAACACCTTTTTTGTCCATCTGTGAAAAATGGGTGATTTACCGATTTCAGATTTCTGATAATTTTCCGTAATAGTCTCATTTAGATATTTTAAATATGCTTGACAAATTAGATCCTATATGGCTATAAACGGATATCAGTTAAGTCAAAGTATATATAAGGCATAGAATGAGTCAACAATTTCATTCATAAAGTGATTTAAATTGGTAATTTTTGCGAAAATATTACCCCCTATTCATATTTTTTTAAATTGATTTGACAAAATACAAGCCATGTATGAACAAGAAAAAATAAATTTGGTCTTGAATCATGTTAATTACGTTTCAATTATAAAACAAACCATAATTATCATGTTTACAACATTTTTATCTGAATTTAAACTGTGAACAATGGGTGATCAACAGATCTCTGGGTTTTTTTTCACATAAATACTACCCATATCTTAAAAGAAACGTAAAATAAGTGTACACAAAGCGTTGAAGGAGATGGAAATATAACAATAATTAGATATTTATATATAGACTGTAGCATTAAATTGATAACCAATGTTATTTTTTAATATAAAATATCATAAACTAAATAAATTGATATAGTCACAAAATAAAATCTGTACAGATTTAACCCCCAAAATGGATGAAAAAAGGTAAATCTTAAATTTTAAAACCTTTATTTTATAATTTTAAACATATAAAACTAACTAAAATATACATTTAGATGATTTAAATGGAAGTAATAATTGTGACTTTTAAACATAAATTGATTATGAATATATTGCATCAAAAGCTACAAACGAAAAATAGAGTGTAAATTATTCATTATAATTAAAAATCTGTAAAAGGGGAAGAATGATTTCCTGAGTTTTTTATTGATTTAATTGACCTTTTTCCATTTAAACGCCATCTATCAGAAATCAGGGGAGATAATCCAAATTTGATGGTAAAACTGTGAAGAAGCCTATGCCTACACTATGGAACCCCAGGGGTTCTCAGTACATTGCCATTGTTTATTGTAAATTTTTGACACTTAAATGTAATTAAATAATCAGTCAAATACCTTAAAAGGAAATTGACTACTACATTTTTTAGAACAAAAATGCAGTAAATAAAAATTATAAAAATCAAGAGATGACTACAAAGTTATTTGCATCATTTTAGATAACTTTATCTATTTTCCAAAAAATAGGAAAACCAATTTGATATAATAACATAAGAACTCTTATGTCTTTAACAATTTTTTTTTCCTTTATTTGTTTATTCATTGTTGTTTAGTTTGATTTGACAGCCAGGGTAAAATTTAATAGTAAAACAATATTGCTAGGTTAAACTACATGTTGTGAATATTTTGACAGGCCAGGAAAGCATGTATATTGTACCCTGCAAGTCTAAAGATTTTTAAGACAAGCCTGCAAGCTAATGATAAATACAAAAAATTTAAACAACCTAGCTCCTACAAAATCTAAAACAACCTGAGGAATTTCTAATTTAAAGACAAACTAATTTGAATTATCTGCATTCTTGAATAATCCCTTTTAGTTGGTTGTAAAATTAACTTTTCTTATTCCCAATTTAAAACAGACAATGTGCAGATAGTATTGTAACAATATTATTTGTAAATAATAAATAAATTCATAAATGAATTAATAAATAAAACTTGTAAGAAGTAGTTTACAATTTTCTATAAAAATTTGTATCCAAGACATCACTTTGGCTATTGTTTATATGTGTAGCACAGGTTGATGACCACCAGGTGTGATATCTGTCACCTTTAATTACTATATACAGATACAGTAGTCAGGAAATAGAGTATGTGAATTCATCCCTGTATTCAATCTGCAATTTACAGACTTGTAAATGATTTTATAACACTTAAAAGAAAATTTACATAGCCTAGCTTCTCTGCAGTATTTTTCACCTTTCAAGGGCCAAATTTTATGATAAAAATTTTAACATAACAAAAAGTATATTTAAATTAAATTTAACAAGTTTCTTTTATTTATTGTCACATATTTATATATTTCATTGGATAATATGAGTTTGAAATTGATTTCCCCATTATATTTCCATTAGTGCAATTGAAGTTTACCATAAAATTTTGATTACCTCCCCTTAATTGGAAATGGGTCAATTGTTGGTTTTATGCATAGTTTCACATTTTGTATTTCGGGGCCTTTTACAGCTTCCGTTATGGTATGGACTCTGGTTCATTGTTGAAGGCGGTAATGGGACCTGTAAAAGTTTAAATTCTATTGTCATTTGGTGGGTTGCTGTCTTATGGACAATCATGCCACATCTCCTATTTTTATATTGTATTTAACTTCTTATTTACTTTTGTCACATCGTGTGTTTGAGGTTAAGGAAAGTTAATTTGATATGAAATAAACTTTCTAAGTCTTTATTTTTCTATATTGTCGGACTATCGACATGTCGGACCATCGAACCGTCGGACCAACAGGCTGTCGGACTATCAATTCGTCGGACCAACGGACTGTCGTACTATCGACCTGTCGGACTATCGGATGCAACCCATTTCATCATGCTGAACACTTTGATCCTATGTCAGAATTTGGCTTAAGTTAATGGTTTTTCAGATATATGCAAAAATCTTCAGTCAGACCCCTATGTTTTTTAGTAACAGCAGCCATGTTTCTCAATGGATCAAAAATCGATGCACAAACTTTGTGCAGAACAATCATACAAAGTTGCATCCAAATCCATTCAGCAGTTTCAGAGGATAAGATTTTTTAAACTGTAACTTCAAAATTAGCTAAAAACTAGAAGGTTCTGTTGTCACAGGAGCCCCTGCATTTGCCCTTCAGAATCATTTGCTATTAGTGAAGTTTTTTGAAAAAAATGTGTATGTAAAAGCAATCTGAAGATACCGAAGGGGCAGACAGAAATTGTTAAGTCGGAAGACAGACAAGACCATGGCCGACAAAATGAAACGAAAGACAAACATAGAACACACAACACTTCAATGAAGACTACGAACCCTACAAAAACCAGGGTGAGTTCAGGTGCTCAGGAAGGGTAAGCAACTCCTGCTCCACTAGTGGCACCCGTTGTGTTACTCAGTAGTCAAAACCAGTGTATAGTCACAATCGATATTAGACACAACTGTTATAGGAATTGATTTGCATTCACAACAGCCTGAAGACATCCATTGTCATCTGTGAAATGGATATTTCGTACCGGTCAACCAAATCATGATGGCGACCGAAAAAACTATCAGAGTGATGACTCTAATCTTTCCCTGAGAAACCCTTGGGTCAGAAGCTTTCTAGTCAGCTGCAACCCTCTATCAATAAAATCCTGATAGGACGCACAAGCCCCTGGAGTAACGTATCAATTGAGAGATATACACTCCATATGCAGGTGCGGATGGAATGTTGCAAGACATGAACGGAAAGTTTACAATTGGAAAATCAAAGTCATCTCTCTTGTCGTAAAGTTTTGTTCTTAACCCACACATACTGTCACTTTCTAGGTGTAAGTCTTGGTAAGAAGCAGACCTAACTGTTTCTGTAGTATCTTTGATTTCAAGTTCAAAAGGATAGATGAGGTCAACATAATCACCAAATTTAGAGTTATTCCGTGAAAGAACATCATCTAGGTACCGGTAAACAGTGGAACGTGAAACCAAAAGATTGAGCCAACTTTTTCTCTTTTCTCTGTAGAAGGCTCTGTATGAAGTCAGCATCATACGAATAAAGGAATAAATCGGCGAGAAGGGGTCAACAGTTGGTCCCCATTGGAATGCCGACAGTCTGTTGAAACACACAAGCCAACCAAAAATTACAACTGAGGTGCTTCGCAAGCGCAGCATGATACGACCACAGCACCTTAAAATGTGAAAGATGAACAAAAGACCTTCTAGGTAAGTGTGGATACAGTATTTTGTTGGACACAATAATGTGCTGGACACAGTAATGTGTTGGACACAGTATAGAGCTGGACACAGTAAAG
>JAULBM010045882.1:0-10668 GCA_032357055.1 Geukensia granosissima | reverse complement strand
CTTCTTCTCTGAAACCATTAAACAGATTTCAACCAAAATAAGCAGGAATGTCAAGCAGATGGTCTTTTACCAAATTTATGTTTTTCGTGCCATCATATTACAGTGCATATGTAGTTCCTTAGAAAAAAACACATAAAAAACTTAACATATCATGAATGATCCCTATATATTTCACACAATGTGTTCTGTTTGGTTCATTTTAATTAGTTAGTCCTTTGCAATCATATGAAATTGCAAACATGCAAACAGTGTAACAAAAAAGTTCCAAGTTTGCCAGGTGAGCGATTACAGGCTCCGTGGAGCCTCTGGTTATCTTTTCTAGCTAAAGTTCTTCCTCAATATATACAAAGCTGATAAATGAGTTTTGAGTTTATTTCCCACAAACTATAAACAGTATCCACCATAATCAGCTTTTTTGTTCCCTGCCAGTTTTTGTATTTAAATAAGCATGCGTTATATTTATTTGCCATTTCCAAAATTTCTCCATGTTCTCATATATTTTAAAGGTTAGATATTAAAGCTCTGTTACCATTGGCATTCTGCATGAATATTGCTGAGAAAATCACAACCAGTATCCCTGGAACTTGACAGTATTGTGCTGGCATTTTTTCTTTATCCAAGACCAGATGAGGGCTTCAAGGCTAAGAATAATAAAAGTGTTTTTTATTAATATGTTGCTTAGTTTAGGGCATATGTTAAGGTATTGTTTATCTCATCAAACCAGTCCCATTTTTTAACTTTTTGGAAGATACAAATATATGCATAATACATAGAAAAGGGGGGGGGGACAGGTATTATAAATTTGAATTGTTTTTTATTTTAATTTGAATAATTACAAAGTTTGAAAGGCACATATAATTTAATTAAATCTGAAAATTACACTCCACGAAAGCTTGACATTTTTTAGAATCTTGAGTTTGATATTATTATAAGTATTGAAATGTACTGGCATGAGTTGCAAAATAGCGATCATGGTTGTGTTTTCTGGTATTTTTTTTTCATTGTTTCAAAGAACAGGAAATAATCAAGAGGTAGTAAAAGATTGTTTCGTTGTTGGTGTAGTTAAAGGGAGACAATTTGTCAATCTTGACATCTGATTTTTATGGATTTCCTG
The DNA here is from genome assembly GCA_032357055.1 of Geukensia granosissima. Taxonomy (NCBI): domain Eukaryota; kingdom Metazoa; phylum Mollusca; class Bivalvia; order Mytilida; family Mytilidae; genus Geukensia; species Geukensia granosissima. The sequence goes on along the minus strand of JAULBM010045882.1, from coordinate 9,554 downwards.
TAGCAGGTTTCTATACTCAATAAACTAATGAGTATAACCACCTTGAGAAGTTGAAATAAAAAACAAAAGTATTTTTGTAAGTATATTTTGAATGACCTTCCTAACTATTGAAAAAGGAGAAGTCTTGTGCTGCCCTCCTAAGGGGAGATAATGTCAGAATTAAGAATAGAATTATGAGTGACCTCCCTTATTTCAGACATGTTGGACAACGAGAAAGCCTTATCCGCCGGAATTTTTCCTATATGAACCTACGTGGATTAGACAGAAACAGGTTGGATACCATGGTTGCCATGGTTATTTAATTCCCCTTGGAAACCATTATACACATTTATGTAGAACTAATTGAAAATGTCATTTTTCTGAAGAATCTTTATTTGATTATTTGTTTCTTGTTATTAAGAGTTTTTTTTTTCATTCAGTTTGACTTGTTTACAAAATGTGTGGTTTATTATCTTTGACATTGAAATTAGTGAAAAATGTTTGAGCTAAAAAATTTATCTTTATTTTAAGAAAAATGATGTAAGTGGAGAATGATATGTTGTTACAGCAGGCAGAGTACCATCTTGTTTTTTATGTTTTTTTCATAATTCTGTTTTTTTATTCGTGTTGTTTTCTAATTTTTCTGGATGCAGCTTTAAATGAACTTCATTTTTTAGTAATTTGATTGCTTTGTTGATTACTGCTCTTTTTTGATTGATCAAAATCTTATTCTTAACAGATATGAACTGCATCAGCTCTTTGATTTCAACCTGTTTCAAAATTTGATTTAAATAATTCACAAACTTTCAGTTAATTTGTACATTTTTCACAAAACTTGCTTTTTTATGCTTTAAGCATGAAAAATATATATATTAAATATGTACCACTGCTTGCATGTAAAAACTACAAAAAATTTTTTATTATAAAAACTGAAGTCTTGAAACAAATAATCAGATGAAACTATTTTGAAGAAATTTGATTCGCTAATAATACTTAAGTAACCATGGTGATAGTAATCTTACTAATTTGGCTAGGTTCTTTTATTTGATGCCTGCTAATTTAAGCACGTTTTTTGTCTTCATGTCCATCATATAATTATTGGATTAAAATATTGCTGAATTTGTACTTTTTATACTGCAACTTTTTTATGATTAGTTAATTCAGAATATATATGTAGTTTAAATCTGAAAATGAAGAAAATTCTGAAATTATTGCATTCATTTATTTTTGCAATTTTGAATTTTCACTCCAAAATGAGAGATAAATCAATCCAATTTTAAGAAAACCTGTTTGCAAATGTAGATTACAGATATAAGAATTCTTTTTTTTGGGGGATTATCACTCAGTTACATTATTTTCAATAATAAAAACATTGCATTAATTTCTGAATTAACAGTAAATACATAGAAATTAAAATTCATCAACAATATTTATATGATGGATACATTTTTCTTATTTTACTAATTTGTTTTATTTTATTCTTTACGTACTTTACAGTTCAGGTGGATTTTATCTCCTCCACACTAGACAGGGTTGAAATATCATACAGTACACACAGGGAGTTGTGTATGAAAAACACCCAGGTCTGACCCCTGAGATTGCTGGGGAAATTCTGAAAACGTTTGAGAATGTCAGAGAAATTTAACCAGCTTTAGAATTTTAAAATATAAACACATATAGTTTTGTATGAAAAAACTCTTACCAGATCTTGGAGAATTCAGATGAATTTCAGAGAAAGTCAGAAATTTCACCAGCCTTGGTGTTTTTCATACAACAATTTGTTTGTGTACTGTAAGTCTCAGACTGTCTAAATTAAGGAGCCTGATTATTTCCAGAATTCTATGTTCACACTTATGTATGGGTAAATTTTTCAAACAATGTCTTCAGTTTGAATTATGAATGAGAAATTTTTATCCACTGTTGGCAGTGATAAAAGACACTTCCACATATGATGTACTGTAGTTTCTATCTACCAGTAGAGGAGATAAAAGACACTTCAACATGTATTGTACTGTATGTGTTGTTGTTAACACTTATCTGTTGATGGTGAAAGAAGACACGTCCGTGTGTGCTGTACTGTACAGACTTAAGTTTGCATGTGACTTGCTGCATGTTATAAAAAATTATACTAATGTTAGTCAGAGTTATTTCCCTTTATCCTAGATATGATTTGTTATTATTTTATCAAAGTTGGTAACCATACCAACAGCTCAGTTGGTTACATAAGGATACCTGGGATATTTTTACGTGTCTTGTTAATTGCATATTTTTTTTAAGAAAAGGAAGATATTTGTGTACTGAGCTAATATTTACTTAAAAAATACATCTTTTGTGACATGGGTGGATGTCACTTTCATTTTTTCACCCATCACAAACTTTAACTTCTAAGTGCCCTAGAAATTTTATAGTTTGTTGGATTTTGTATAAATTTATACATAATTTTTATACATTTCCTGATAAAGCCCAAATATAGTAGAGTTTTGACATACCGAAAATTGGAAATTTGTGAAAAATTGCATTGTAAGTACTCTAGTAATTTTTGTTGAATTTTTTTTTTAAAATTTATATATATGTTTATAATTTTGATATGGACAGTCCCCTTGACAAGGATTTGTAGGATTTGTTGGCCATGAGAAACTTTAAAATTAACAATAGAGTATATCTGTTTATAAAAGGAAATTCAGTATTAATGGATAAATTCTGCAAGGACAGTAGGTTAAATAACTTATAAGTAGACAGATTTGCTCAAATTATTCCAATTCAGTTAAAAATTACAACAACGTTAAATATCAGCCATGTTCTATATTAAAAAACAAATGTGGGTTGCCGTGGTTTTAACCAAACAGGGTTGCTAATAGTAAATACTTATCAGAATTTGGTGTTTATAACTTACTAAGATGCATTTAATTTCATTGGGGGTATTAGGGGGGTCAGGATTTGGTGTACCTATGGCTTGTATAGATGCATGTTATTTCAATGGAATGGCAGAGGTGAAAGTGGTCAGTATTTGGTGTTTATCTTTCATGTTACATCTCTCATTGACAGAGTTATCTCCCATAACATGCTGATATTTTTGCAATGGGGAAATTGATTTTTTTCAATGCAGAATTTTCAAATGATGTATCTCATATAAATAATCATTTGGGTGTCTGTTCAAAATGTTCTTTCATTTTCTGATTTGAAGATTGAAATCAATATCAGTAATTTTTGCTCTATTATTTCAATTGTACAGTGCCTGCTGACAAGAAAGACAACTCTTGTCAAAAGGGGGATAACTCTGTAATAAAAAAAGGGATTTAGAAGCATGTTATGTCAGTCAAGAGTCAGTAGGGAATAAGGGACAGTTATTACACAGGATCAAATAATATGTTACATGGTCTTTTATTACAGGTATCTCTTTTAGACAAGGTTTTCATGATGATGAAATGACCTTTTATTTTGTTGTGACTTTTATTCACAGGCTTTTTATGGTTTTATTAAACACTTCATTATGATTTGTATAATCATCACGATTCATGACCATACCAAACTGATTTTTTTGTTTTCATCCAACTTACATTTTTTCAACTTGATTTTTATTTGGGTTGGTGTAAATATTTCAGCTGGATAGTATTTTAAAAAGATTTGAAGAAAACCATGTAAACTTGATTATTTTGGAAGAAAATATGTATATGTTTGGTAATTCTGGTAAAGTATGAAATGTGCTAATTTTATTTTAAAGTATTAAATGAACCTTTGGAGTGGTACTTTAAAGTTAAATGATATTTTTTTATGTATGTATAGCGTGGTCAGTCAAAAATTGTTGTAGGATTATTCCAAAAAATTGCAAATTAGTTTGGTTTGTCCTTGGGTCAAATTCTACAATAGAAACCAGCAGAAGTTGTAGGATGTTTGCTGCTTGGTATAAAATTAATGAGATTGTCAACAGGTTGTCATAGATTGTAAGACCTTAATATATATATGACCCAAAAAAAACAGAAAAAAAATTGCTGGGTCAGTGTGCTAAATTTTGATGTTAAAGCATTTCAAAATTTGGTGAGAAAAAAGGTAACTCTTGATTTCTTAAATACTTTTTTAATGTCAGATGAAATTTTAAAGTTTGTTAAATGACATATTAAAAAGAAATTTGAAGTCACTGGGAAAAAAACAAGCCTATAAAAAGGATAAACCTTGAGCAGCGAACATCCTGAACTTTTATGTATATTTTCAAATTTAATGTGTAAACATTTCTTCATTTATTTTTTATTATGCTGAAATTCTATTTTGCATCCTCCTTCCAATGCCTTTTATACTTAAATTATACATAGATTTAATATCAGTGTTTCTAGTTTTACAGGCTGGCATAAACCATCCCTTTCCATCATCAGAAGTCATAAAAACATTGAGATACCAAATTGTTATATTTTTTTTTAAATTGTTGCTATCAAATTGAAAATGTTATATAAAGTGGAATAATCAATTTGAAGAGAGTGGGTGAATTTGTTAACTTAGTACAACTTCACCTGAAACTAATTTAATATGATTTTTAGGTTATCTGGATTTTTTAAATAAAAAAATTTTCATCTTGATCCTTAAATTCTGAGTTATCAAGCCTTGGCCTCCTTAAGGGCAGAAAGCTTATGAAACAAACTCTAGATTGGGAAAATTTGGTGTAGATTAATTTTGGCCTACTTGTCAAAAATGGGTGTGGTTTTATCTTGGTGTGTGCAAATTGACCATGTTGAATTATAGTATTTTAGTTTTTAAAAAATTATATTTCAGACACAAAGCAGCAGTTTTGCGTAATAGGTCAGTCAAATCGTAATGCTGGGTGTTTTTTTTTGCATAACTTTTAAGATGAAACTGCTCGTAACAGGTTTTTTTTAACTTTTGTTAATTATCTTATTAAACATTTGCTATTTTAAATAAAACGTTTGAATGCTAATTATAAATGTAATTTTTCTTTATCTTCAAGTTAACTCCCAGTCAGTTAAACTTGTTGCTATGATGACAGTTCTAATTTTGGCATTTAATTAAATGGAATATGGAATATCTTGATGTGCCTAATAGCTTGCCAATTCAGGACATTTTTTGACATATTTTTGAAGTACTGCACTTAAATTTTCATGGGTAAACTATGATCCCAATGTTCAGATGTTTCTTAGCAGAAGCTAAAATAAAACAAAGTGAGATTCTGCGCATTGATAGGGATAACAGTTCAAAAAATTTGAAATGAAATGAAAATCTAAATTTGACACCTTACCCTAAGGGGGCTCAAATAGTTAAAAATAAATCTTGACAAAAATTTTTTATTTATCGTGTTTATGATATGTCTCATGTCTATATAAAATGAAGTTTTTACCATATATTTATGATTTTCAATATATTTATTGTATAGTAATCTATAAACAACATGTATTTTGTGAAAATTTTGGTAAAAAAATCTTTTATGTTACAAAATTTTATTTTCAGAAAATGTAGAAATGGTCAAAGTCTTTTAATGTAAGCTCTAGCATAGGTCGAAGTGTAGGCACTTGTTGAAAAATAGGAATAGACTGTCTGATTTGATCAAGGTAAATGTAAATTCTATTTGTGTCGACAATTTCTATATATTTTAATATATATTTCTTATTGACAGACATCAAAGTACCAAACATTCGTTACTGAAGTCTATGTCGTCTGGAAGTTTCCGATCCATTACATCCCAAAACAGCATACATGAGAATAATCTGATGGGCCCTGACCCAGCTCGAGAGAAATTACTTGACAACGGTGGAGATATGAAGGGCAAGCTGGAATTTGTTAAAGTTGATGTAGACAACAATATGGTATGAAAACTTGTCACATGATAGACATGTGGTATGGAGTACAAGTCACATGACTGGTATATACCATCTGGTTTTCATTTTTATTTAAATACATACCCCTGCAAACAAAGATTTGGGGGTATATTGGAATCACCCTGATTGTCTGTCTGTGGCTCCATCTTTCCACATATCTTGTAAGCGCATATCCTAAAATGTTCCATGGATTTCAATTAAACTTTACAGGAGCATAAGTCACAATATGTAGATAGGCATTAAGGAAGGAAATTTATCTTGGCTCATTCCAAGGGCAGATAATCCATATGGAATCAGGGTATATTTTAGCACACATAATGTTTTGTTTTTGTTAAGATTTTGCTAATAAGAACAAACAAACAAGCATTTTTGACAAAGAACAAAAAAATAAGGTTTCTTTTTGGCCCAAAAATTTCATGCAGATTCAAAAGTAATTAAAAAAATGGTAAAATGTGACTGGACCTGTAGCATTACTCTTTCAGGAACTCAGTGCCTTAAAATCTCATACTATAGACAAATTTTGCAGTTTTTGTGACAGTTATTGGTTCTGAAAACAAACATAGATTACATATTTGACCAATTAACATAGCTTACATATTTGACAGATCTAAGTTATATATATAATTTTTGTACAATGTCAAAATATTTAAAAGTGAAGGTAGGTAACGCATTAGCTATCTGTTTCTTAGAACAAACACCATCTTAAAAATGCACAAGATATCTTGAAATTCAGGATTTTCAAAAAAATTATGGCGAAACTTGAGCGTTTATTCTCTAGCACTGTTAGTGTAAATTTGACAACAAACCAATGCTGAACTTTCATAATGGATGCTTCAATTACTTTTAATTCAGAAATTATTCTGTTCATTCTTTATTGCGATTTGGAAACTTCACTCTAAAATTCAAAATAAATTAATGCAATATTAAGAAAAGCTTTTTGAAATTATACTTAAGAGATATAAGAAGGTGAGTACTTAATTTTGTGATTTTTAACTCACTCAAATTATTCCCATGACAATAATTTTGAATTTACAGTATTCAAAAGAACATAGTTTGTATTTTCTAACACAGATTTTAAATTTGGTGCTCAATCCAGGCCTAATCACATCTATTCCTTTTGGACAGAAAATGAAAGGCATACAACAACTGCCACATGGTTGTAAATATTAATTCTGTATTTTCCAGACCTCCGATGGAATACATATTGGTATTTCTCCACAAGAATCACGCCAGAAGAATATCCAGGACATTATGCGTAGAATCCCTGCCGGAGCCGAGGCAACGACCGTACTGGTAGGATGTGTCGATTACCTTGCTAAACCAGCAGTAGCCTTTGTGAGATTGGCCGAGGGAAAGATTTTGGATAATTTGACCGAAGTGCCACTTCCTGTTCGGTTCCTGTTTCTGCTCCTCGGACCAGAAAACAGTGGAATGGACTACCATGAAGTGGGTCGATCTATTTCTACTCTAATGTCTAATCAGGTTGGTAATTCTTTTGTTTACTGTGTAGTTGTGAATATATAAATATAACGTATAATAAATGATATCATTCTCATTAATATACAAAAGGAGGTATTCCCATTCCCCTTTATTTTGCTTTATGCTATGTAAACTGCATTCAGTTTAACAAGTATAAGAATAAGTATTGAATTATAAAAGACAGTATTTTCACCAAATTTGGGTCCAAAACATGGCTTAATGTACCTTATCCTTATATAAATATATTTTCAGCATTTCCATGATGTAGCATACAAGGCAGAGAGTCGTGGAGAATTACTAAGTGCCATAAATGAATTTTTAGACGAATCAATCGTTCTTCCTCCTGGAGACTGGGACCAGAAGACACTCCTTCCAATCATGGACATGGCCAGAAAGCGAGCGAGGGCAAAACGGAAAATTAAACAGAAGGAAGGGGAGAAAAAAGGTACAAAAAAACCTGCTGAGAAAATCCTCTGTCTTGAGAAGAACCATAAAAAATGTCACAACAAAATAATTTATATCAGATGAACCAATGAAAATCTAGAGTCGTCTCAAAAATTTTTATACCTCTGCCTTTAGGTGACAGTGAATTTTTTATTCTCCGTCCATATGTACATCCTTTAATCGTCAATTTTCGTCAAAGATTTCTTGGCTTGTGTATGTTAAGTTGTCTCCTTTTTTTCAGGTTCGTCATTTCTCTACTTCCTATTTGCCTGGGCGGTAACATTTGTGTCCCATTGACACATTTCTCTGTGTTGAATGCTGATATATGTAAATATTTGAAGTTAATAGAAATCCTTGGCGTTCTGTTACTGAGACGCCAATATCATGAAGTCATTTTTTTTCATTAATTCATTTTCATTTTACGACTATCCATGGCAACATTGGTAAACTTAGGCAAGAAATGATCATGTGGTCCAGGGGTACATGCCCCCCTTTGAAATGCAATGATGATAAAAAAATTATAAGTTTGCGATAAATTTTTGTCTCAATTTCCATTAAAAATGAAGATAATTGATGAATCAATAGGTCTACAAAAAGTTGTTCCCCCTTTTCCAAAAGTCTGGATCGACCTCTGTGGTCTATTATGGTCCATATACCTTAAATCATGTATTTTGCTTTTATTTTAGCTCTGTTAGCAAAGGAAAAGAAAGACAAGATTCCCTCCGATCCACTGAAGAGAACTGGGTGTATATTTGGTGGATTAATCAACGATATAAAACGACGTTATCCACATTATATCAGCGACATTACAGATGGGCTCAATCTGAAGTCGTTGGCAGCTATTATTTTTATATTTTTTGCCTGTTTTGCATCCTGTATAGCATTTGGTGGTCTTCTTAGTAAGTCATGCTTATTTTCATCCATTTTAAATTTATATTAAAACAGCTTGGCACCAGGGCGGGCTAGAGGGCTCAACCCACAGAGCTGACCAAGCGCGAAACCCAGGTGGCGGATAAGGAAGGCCCTCTCGTTGGGGGGGGGTGGCCAGGTTTTAATACAGTAGGCCTGGCCATGAACCATAGTGAGTGACGTGTATAGAGAGTGCCACGCTCCTTGCATGTAAAAGACCCCTTTTGTAGTTTTCAAAAAAGACTAAAAGGCTAAATTTGCCGTCCCTACCCATCACTCCCTTTTTCCAGTGGTAGTCAAAAACCATTGCCCTGTTGGTCCCATCCAACCCCCTTTTCCATATTAATAATTGTTGAACTTGTTCTTGTCCTGAATATGCATGAAATATTTGCAACTGAACGTTAAGCAACCAACAATCAATCAATCTGTATTAAAACAGTATGTTTTCTCTTGAGGAGTTGTACCTTGTAAATGGGAGATAACTCTTTGAATAAGTGATATGTTTATAGCAAGCAAAGCCAGCTCTTTATAAAAGAAATGTTTTAGAATGAATGGTAATTCTATTTCATTATAATTTAGAAAATCTTATCATAAGGCATGCAAACAGTTCAATGATTATAATAGGGCATTCTTGCTAAGCTTACAATGGGAGCCCAGTAGTAGTTAAATGCGAGATTCTTATTGCTGAGGTAATGTTTGACAGAATGTGAATTTTTTATCTGATTGAGAAGGTTTGTTTCAAATGATTCATGGTTATCAATAGTGCAAAAGTTGCTCCTTGCATTTATTATAGTATCTACCGTTTTTAATGGGCCAAAAAATGTTATTTTGTGCGGTGAAATTTTTTATCCAAATCCAATTTTTGATTATTATTTTTTCACTTGATTCATCTCATTGAGAGCTTTCATATATAAATTAACAGAT
>JAULBM010045871.1:0-10668 GCA_032357055.1 Geukensia granosissima | reverse complement strand
CCAAAAATGGTCAATAGGTACACTAAGTTAATAATACTTTACAAAATTATTGTCAAACACAGTTTTTTTTCGTGAAGTCTTGTTTATATGAAATCGGACATCAACCAGAAGTCTCGCTTGTACTAGTTATCTGAAAATAACTTGTATGGGGTCAATATAAGGCATTTATGTATTTCATAGTGAAAAATAAAAAAATAAAAAAATTTTCGTAATGTTTCTGATAACAATTTTTTTTTCAGAGAGCCTTTAGATGCAGATATGGTGCTTCATTCAGCATTTGTTTTAATCAAACACAAAATTTTACCAATAGACTTGGTACTACTGCAGACAAAAACAGAACAGATTTATTCCTTCCTGTCGGTGGCATGGGGGATCATAGCTGATATAGACTATGAAAGTGAAAAGCTACGAGCCCTAGGATCCACTAGATTTACACTATATGCAATCATGAGAATTTTAAGTAAGTCTCATTTGTGTGAAATGAGCAGTCCATAGATTAATTATCTTTAAGTTTAATACGACTAAAAAATAAGCAGTTATGGTAATATGGTATAATGATGCAAGTTGCAGTGTCTGTTGACATTTTGTTTCAGTGTATGAAGATGGCCTTGGTAGTGTAATGGTTTGCATGCTTGCATCAAGTGCGGAAGGTCATGGGTTCAAGCCAAAGACATAAAAATTGGTATTTACTGCTTCTCCGCTAAGCATGCAGCATTTAGTAGTGAGAGCAAAGTCTGGTCGGCCCAGAGTCAGTATAATGTGTCTGGATAAAGTGTCATGTCTACCTGTAGACTGTTGGTTTCATTAGCTAGCACATTAAAAATCAAACTCAGCAAGTTGGGCTAGTACAAAGCAGAAATCATTCATCATCATGATCATTCCACAATATGCTCTCGTTCTGAATATGCATGAAATATTTGCAGCTGGACATAAAGCAAAAATCAATTAATCAATCAATCAATCATTGTGTGAACATTTATTTTTCATCCTGAAATGGATTCAGGAAATTGAACTCCTGTTATTGCATTGTACATCATATCACCGTGGCAAGCATGTTACTCTAGCCCAAAAAAAACTGTCTTCACACATGATTAAATTGGTAATTTCTCATAATGAAAAGGAGTCATACTGATTGGCCTAATTGGATCAAATTTTTCTTATTGAAATAATCCAGCACTCTACCAGCTGACCAAATGGCTAAAAACAATGAACTTTTTGATAATATTTGGGAAATCAGGGAACGATTCTGGGGAATTCTTGTTTTTTTCATTGGCCAATTTAATAAACAAATTATTTAAAAGTGCTGCCATATTTGCATGCATCTGCGGATTTGTGATTTGACATTAGACATGGCTGTAATGGGCACAAATTATTTTGATTACCATGCACATTTATATAAAAATACATGTAATTCAAAGTCTGGAAGAGTTATGCTAGATTAAAGTCAAATATCTAATTAAACAGCACCTATTCCTATCAAGATCATTTGTCATAAAGTAAAAACTCCTCCATATGACAAAGGGTAGTACATGGTTTTGAAACCAGCTAAGGTCGTCCAAGTTGTTGAAATCTGCCGCTGGAGAACAAAAAACATAATAATTTAAAGAAAACACTATGTGACAATTTTTTTCTTTAGGTTATTTGTTGCAATAATGTTATTTTGAATTTAGATGTATTTTTCTCTTTTCAGAATTGAGAACTTACAGAGCAAAAATATCATTCTTGCCATTAACTGATTCAAAGTTAAATAGAAAGGATAAGAAAAGTGCATCTGTAGTGTTTTCTCGTCCAAGACGATACACATTATTTAGTGCAGATACTAACCAAGAGGCATTGAATTCTGTATATGATGTAGGTGTTGTTGGCAAATTTAAATTTACAAAAGAAGATGAACAGAGAATGAGATCTCAGTCTATGCCAACAAATTTGTCAGATTACATGTCACAATCAGTTCCGTCATCAAATTCATTACAACGAGTTGCAGAATCAAGTGAAAGTTTGTACGAAATCCAGGAAGGTGATAAAAACAATGGTAGTGAAAATCATTCCGACAGCGACACAAGTATGACCAATGGTGAAAATGGACTTGTAGACTTTCATCTTGGAACATCTGTAAATGAAGTATTTGATCAAGATTCCATAGAGGAAACTGTCTCTGTCATTAAGGATTCTGCAGAACCAGTACCATGTCCTTTATTATCTCCCTTAGACCAACCTGTACCCAGCACTTGGACAACTGTAGAAGATAATTTTATAACAGCATTAGCTGTTTATCTACCATATTTAGGTCCTGATAATTTGGCATCACCGGATTCTAAACTAAATGATGGCTGTATCAACCTAATGATGGTGAAATCAGGCGTGTCTAAGAATGAATTGTTAAGTATGTTCTTACAGTTCTCTACTGGGGAACATATAAACTCTCCACAGTGTGATATTGTTAAATGTTTAGCATTTCGGTTGGAACCTCTGACAGAAAAAGGAAATATAATGGTGGATGGTGAGAGGATAGAATATGGACCTGTTCAAGGTCAAATACTGCCTGGACTTGCTAGAATTATGGCAATACAATGAAGTCAAATTAAAATGTGTGGTTCCAGTTTGCCTACTAACCATAATTTTACTTTCAGGACTTTAAAATGCTTTTTTTTTTCGCATCCACAAAATAGTTTTCTGTACTGACACCTTATTTTTGAATGCAAACCCTTCATTTAAGAAAAAAAAAAACATAATTAATAACATTTTAAAAGAAGCAATTTAAACACTGTTGATTTACAAGAATGTAATGTCTTGCACATTTTCACTATTGCTAATGGCCATAGCCTGAAATTAATAGGTATGATGATATCAATATTTGTGTGTCAGTTAAAATAATTTTTGGATTTGACACTAATAAATATCTTCTCAACCCAATAATATTAATTCCTGGCCTACCTACCATACTTTTGATATAGGTATAAATTGGAACCACACTTTCTACAATAATTAGTCAAGCTTTCCATGGAAAGGGAAATCAAATCAGGGACATATCTTATCAGTATTGATGATGAAATGGTTGATTATTATTAAACTAATATGCAAAAAACTCGAATTAAAATTATTGAATTGAAATGGGACCAATTTTAATAACTACAGAAAAATATTAAACTAATTGTACAATGCTGCAAGTTAGCTACCCCTTTTTATCAAGAATTGTAGTCATTATATTTAAATAAAAATATTTTGACCTTCTTGTCATGATTTGACATTGTAAATTTACCATGTTATATTTATTTATAATTTATTTTGTGTAGAATGTGTTCATGGTTTTGCTAAGCTCATTAGTGCTCAAATTGTTGGTGTAGTATTTATGATTTTGGTTGGAATTATTTTTAATTATGCTGATATTGTGTAAGTCAAAGTTGAGTGCCAAAAAATATAATTATACTGTAGGAGTAATTTTCACATGACTATAGACTTTTAAGAAATACATGTACATGGTGCGAAAGGGGAAGAATTTTTATGTTTTTAATCCTAAATGATAATGCATTCCTTATTTTTATATATAGTTTTAATATTTCTGCGTGCAAATGAAAATATAAAATTTTTCTGTAACACTTTAACAGAATAATGAACATTAAAAATTATGGTAAGGACGAGGAGTAATCATTCTGTTAAATAAAAATCAATCAGATAAACAATGGAATCAATAGTTAAACAATTATCAATCATTTAAACAATGATCAATGGTTAAACAATAATCAATGGTTAAACATTAATCAATGGTTAAACATTAATCAATGGTTAAACATTAAACAATTGGTTAAACAAAAATCAATCATTTAAACAATGATCAATCAGTTAAACAATAATCAATGGTTAAACAATAATCAATCAGTTAAACAATAATCAATGGTTAAACATTAATCAATGGTTAAACATTAAACAATTGGTTAAACAATAATCAATCATTTAAACAATGATCAATCAGTTAAACAATAATCAATGGTTAAACAGTAATCAATGGTTAAACATTAAACAATTGGTTAAACATTAATCAATGATTAAACATTAAACAATTGGTTAAACAATAATCAATGATTAAACATTAAACAATTGGTTAAACAATAATCAATGATTAAACATTAAACAATTTGTTAAACATTAAAGAATTGGTTAAACAATAATCAATGGTTAAACAATTGGTAAAACAATAATCAATCATTTAAACAATAATCAATCAGTTAAACAATAACAAATCATTTAAACAATAATCAAATGAAAAATAATGAAATCAACCACACAAACAGTAAAAAATCTGTGAAACAAGAATAAATCAATTTAACAATAAACAATCTGTAATATTTTGCACAATGTATTAGGTAAGAAATTTTGATGTATTTCTATTTATCCTCGGTATGTATGTTTTTTTGATAGCAGATTATTGGCCATTTGTATAAGGCATACACCAACCAACATTTAAAATACCCATGAAAGATTTTATGCAAAAGAAACATCTCTGCATTCTAAGAAATCTTGAAGGAGAATTTTACACTGACCCATCTTTGATGTTTTAGCTGCCAAATTATTTTTTCCTTGTTCAGATTATTCATTTATTGTAAATAAAACATAAAAAATTGATTTACAGTTTTCAATTTGAGAGCTTCCATGGGAGATCCCCAGAATTAGGGAACTTTGGCAGGTCTGAATTGTTTCCCTGAATGATCATGTATTTTTAACCAGTTATTAGTGATGCTGTTAAAGAATATTTACTTTGCAAGCTTGCTTAACATTTCTGTAATGCTAAAAAAATTTGTATTTTTTGTCACGTGACAAATTTGTTCTCTATCACTATAAACTGAATAATATAATGGGTGTAAAAACTAGTAATTAAAAAGATTTGTTCCTCTTACGTCAGTTTAACTGCAAATTTTTATCATGTGATGTAGTCCCATAATATCTCCAACATGACATTGGATAAAGAATTCCGCACAAACCAGTGCTAGGGGCCATCTTGAACTTGCAGTGAGGTGCGAGTTTTTAATCCGTGTTGAAGACCTCACTGCGACTTTGAGATGAAGAACAGCAATCAAAGCGCTGTTCCTTTGCTTGGAATTTACTTGTACATATGAGATTTTTGTGTCATGAATATTTACACCATATCCCACTTTTTTTCTATTGGAGTCTTATGGTGAAAGATAGACACTGTGTTTTTACATGACATTTACTCATATAATGGTTAAATTATCTCGATTATGTGAAACAACTGCCATTAAAGTCCATTTCAGTTCCTTTAAGTAATTGAAAATGAAGCAGGCCAGTTTATTTGCATAACATAACATTAGAAAATTAGGTTGTACATTTTAACTCACCATAAATCTGTAACAAGGATGTCAAATGTTAACTATGTTCCACTTTTTTGCCTCTCATCATAAAAACATGATTATTTTAGTGTAAGGTTGAAAAAATAAAGTTGTGGGTTTACCCATTTTTAATGTAGTCCTTTAATTACAGGAAAAAGACTCACTCATGCAGTTTACTCTCATGCAACTATACTTAGAATTGCTTTATTTTGGGGATTGTAACATGCAAAACATTAAATTTGTACTAAGACTTGTTTATTTAGGCATCAAGAAGTTAATTGTAGTAAATATTTTGACATCCAGTTTGAAATGCTGATATTTCAGTGATGTGTAAATCAGGATGGTCAACTAATGACTAAATTGCTAAAGGATCATGTGCATGATTTGCTTGATTATGTGCCTTGATCCTACCTTGGAATGGACCTGTCCAAGTTAATGGGGAAAAATGTTTCACATTGACATCAAAGGAAAAAAATCAATTTTCTGAAAAGCAAATTAATCCTTTACAGAAAAGAAAACAGAATAAGGAATGTCTCATAATTATCTTTTTTGTGACCCAATTGAAGAATATTACATGGCAAATAAAGTTGCTAGGTGACAAAATATGTAATTTTTTTAAAGGAACTGAAATGGACATTAATGTTTAATTTTGTATTTGTGTAAAAGTATAAAATCTCATTGATAGAGCTCATTACTTCCTTATACCAAAATGATTATGCTAAATTGCCCAAATATTTTGAAATACCATATTCATGCACTTGAGAAGTAGTTTAATACAGATATAAAATAAAAAATATGGTGAAAATGTCAGAGAGACTGCACTCCATCCACAAGGAAAACAAGAGCCATTTACCAACCTAGAGGTCTCCACAAGGGACATATATAACAGAGGATTCAGGAACTTTTTTCAGTCCTTGTTTAATCATGAAATGGAAAAATCCAAAAGTTTGAAAATCTGATAGAAAAGATGGGAACACAAGTTAAGGGATTAAAGGTCAAGTGTATATTTTTTCAAATCAACCAAAAATTGAAATTACCTTTGAAAAATAATGAAAATATAGAGTAACCGTTTTTCAATTTGTGGTAATTTACAGAATTTTTATACAACCTGTAATCACAAGATATGTGAATAATTCATTCCTTTAATACAAAGTTCATGAATTTGGAATATTTATAAATCAAAGTGTTTTATAAAGGTTTAAGGATAAAGGTAGTTTTTTATTGCAATTAAACAGCTAAGTAAGTAAAGGATATGCCTAAAGATCACCAGCTTGTAGAAGAAGCGTTTGCTTATCAAGCTGTTTAATGGAAATAAAAACCATATCGAATCCTTAAACAAACTTACATACAGACAAATAACATTAAATGTACACATTTTGTTGTTTTTGGGGTGCCTATCCTCACTTCATTTGATGTGTTCAATTTGCAACAAACCCACATGTTTAAACACCGAAATTAATAAATACAGGCAGGTAAATTTCATTTGGTTGATGAAGGTTTTTTACATAGAATGATAGAAGAACCTTTGTATGTATGTATATATTTAGTTTGTGATATTAGTGATGTTAGATTTTTAAATATGTGTTCTGATGATATCTGGCAGGAAAGTATAATTGCATGCAATTTGAAACGTGAAGATATTGTAAAGTTTTTTTAAACATTCTTCAAAATTGACTCTCTCTTTGCAGATGTTATTTTTACCTATAGAAGTTTTATTTTCTTATATTTTCTTGTAGGAACCACCATTAAAAGCGTTAATGTCATTTTTTAGGCAAATGCTCATTATAGTGGCATTTAGTTAAAATGCAGAATTATTACCTGCCAAAGGTAATAAGTTACCAGTGAATATGAATTATTAACCTGAGAGGAATATTTAATGCAAAGTATTCTAATTTATTATTATTATTTATTTTAACAAGTTTCTTTAAAAAGACTCATTACCAGGATTTTTGAAAATAAAATACCTTGCATAACAAAAGAAACTTCACAAGTCAATTTGTTTTATTTTCATATAATCCCTATCTTCCTGCAAGCAAATCTATTCAACTAATAAAATGGAATTGAATGGCATTAATATAAAATAAGATAACATCAGTGACATTTTAGTCAGAATGCAATTTGTTACTCTTCTTTTTAGTATTTCATATACAAAATGCTTGGTATTTGGTAATGACATAGAACATATTTAGCTGTGATAGTTGTATATAAACATTTTTTCTTATACATGTGTGTATATTATATTGTTACATTTACATGATCTCATTAAATATTTTAAAATTAATTCTTATGATATTCTATTGATATTCTGTATACCGGGTACTTTGTACACAGGGACTATGTACAATTAAAAGAACACTTTTTGGCCGCAGAATTTTGTCAAAATTTCTAAAATTAATGTTCCTTGCAAAGTAATTTATGAATAAAATACCATGTTAGAAATATGACGTTGATTTGACTGTGTAAGAGTCTTTTATTGTACCCTTACAGCCCACACTTGTACCAATTTCTTGTTATGCTCACTTTACAATTTTTCAAACAATTTTAAATACAGAAATTCTAGAGCACTCCATGTTCAGTCAAGAAATTTCCATATTTTGTCTATTGTGTAAAATGTTTTGTTACATGTACAATTTTTATAATATTCTGGAAAGAGCATTATTATTTTACGTATACATGTTTTAATTATTTGGGGCGGTTCAAAGCTTTTAACCAGGATTGGTATTCCGGCCTTGTTGAAGGTCTTGTGGAGACCTCTATATTTGTGAATTCCCTGTCTTTATTGTGATAAGAGTGTGGTCTTACAGACAAATACCACATATCTTTTCATTTTATAATAACACTTTTATATATGTCAACTGAACAAGGATGCACTCTGTAAATCCAGAACCAATAACTGGCTACATTAAAAGGTACTAGTTTTATTTAAAATTAAATTTGACCAGAAATAGTATGGAATTTTCCCAATCAATAAGGTCTTATAGGGACAATATTTGATTATGATCAAGTATTCATTCAAGTATTTCAATCAGGTTGTTTCAGTTGTTGGGTCAGATTCAGGCCATATATTCTTTTTTTGCGAATTCAGTTGAACTTTGGTCACTTGAATACCTTGGGTACCTCAAACTAGTTTTCAATTTTTATTTCTATTTATAAAGTGTCTAAAACACATAAAAAATAAAACAATGAGGCGCTTATCAGAATTGGCAAAATCTGGATTTCTTGTGGCACTTTAGCGGGAGGGGTCGTGTATACAAGGAACATGGTATTTAGTACATGTATTTTGTTCAAAAAGTTTAATAATTCTTACAGTTTTAAGTGGTCTATTGATTGTTTAAGTTATCAAAGTCTGATGATTTTTATAAGATAACATACGTAGCCATAATTGAAAAATTTAAAATAAAAAGTACCCTTCAACCCCTTATACATTTATTTCTGGAAAAGACCTCATGTTATCAGTCTAAAGTACTGTCTTCTTGGGATTCCAACTTTTACAGAATATCCCATGATACCAGCAAAATAAATAAATATCAATGTCTTTTTTTAAATATTTTCATTTCATATTAGTTTGATTGATCTCAGAAATTAAATTATTTGTTATTGTTATTTCAAATGAGTAGTGTTATTTTTTTTATCAAATATCATTTGGATATCAATCACTTGTCCTTCATTTAAACATTTTACCCTTTGTTTTCTAGTGTTACCACTCTAGAAATGATTTAAAGACTATCTAAGGCTATTTTTGCTTACTTGAGTGTTAACACTTTGCCGCCTCAGTAAATAAAAAGTTTAAAGGTGTGACTAATCAATAGAAGCAATATACATTGCAATAATTGTGCAATATATGTGGTTTTATGTTACATGCTAGTCACCATGCATTATAAAAAGTATGTTTATTGTATGAAAGATGATTAATTTTGCTCATTAATACATGTATCAATATGTAAGAGCTGCAATGAAATTTGTTTTCTATATCACATTTGATCACTGAATATTCATGTTTTCCTTTTTGTGAAAGTTGCGACCATTTTACAATCACAATAATTAAGACTTGTATTTTGAATCAATGTCATTGCCATAAGTAGACATTCCTTTACTTCTTAGAAAATCCCGGAAATTTATTTATGTAGAATAATATATACATTTTTCCGGTGAAAATTTTTGTTCAGTGTACCATTTTAGAACTTTCATGACATTCCCCCTCCAAAAAATAAAAAGATAGATAGATATTTTCCTGGGAGCTTTGGTTTATTCTTTTTAGCCATTTTAATTGGATGTAGAGGGAGATTCCATGACAACAGTATTACAGATTTGTTTCAAGGTTTTTGGTCAGACGACATCATTTGTTTATTGAAATTAATGTTTACAATTTAACATTTTTTTTCTTAAATTCATCTCATATGAATAAGAGGGAATTGAAAGTTATTAACATGCTCCACAGCAATTTAATGCTCTCAATCCGACGGAAATTTATATGAATACTGATTGGTATTTCTTTTGTTGTTGTTACCAATGAATTATGCTTACTGACAACTCGTGTTTGCTTTGTAATGTCTGATTTTCTGGGAAAATCTTTCAGTTGACAAGTTTGAGAATTATTTCTAGTGTGTGAATTTTCCCGAACAAGCTAAGCCACAAAACATAAACCTTATAGTGCAACAGTGACACCAAGTGGGAGTTACCAGGGGGTATAATCCACGGAGATTTCAATCCCACAATAATGTTGTAGTTAAAATATCATTATTTCACTGTTTGTCCTTCATATTATAACATCCTTGTGAACATTTAAGAATCGCCATCATCCAATGGATTTTACCGAACTTCAAATTGATTTTCAGGGTCATAAGTCAAAGTTTTTCAATGGAAGTTATTTTTTTTCATGTCATGTTTTGATGGGGTTTTTATGAGAAAGAAAAAAAAATTAAGCCATGTGCAGCTTGGCTCATTAATGAGGTATATTGGTTTATAAAACATTACAGAGTGTAAACTCAATCAGTGTACATTTGTACTACTTTCTCAGTGTTATCATACTGTAGTTTTTGTATTGTGTACATATCCAGACAACCTTGAAATGGACTAGTTGTAAAGTGTAAGATTACAAAAAAAAATTTAACAACTTAATTGTAAGTGCTATTTATTATGTAGTTTTTGGCATGGTACAATAATAGATAATTATGCTGAAGCTCATAACAAATTTGTGTGTTTGCACATTAACAGATATTTTTCCTGATTTTGAGCAAGTTTATGTTTTTTGTTGATGATTATTTATAATTTAATTGAATTTTTGTCCAATCTTTTATTGTTATAGGGATTCAATTCATTGAACAGA
>JAULBM010045860.1:8014-20452 GCA_032357055.1 Geukensia granosissima | reverse complement strand
AGTGGATTTTAACACTGTAAATACTTGTGCACTACAACACATATTCTA
Organism: Geukensia granosissima; assembly: GCA_032357055.1. Classification (NCBI taxonomy): domain Eukaryota; kingdom Metazoa; phylum Mollusca; class Bivalvia; order Mytilida; family Mytilidae; genus Geukensia; species Geukensia granosissima. The sequence goes on along the minus strand of JAULBM010045860.1, from coordinate 20,404 downwards.
CTGGTGGAGGAATTATCACTGTATATACCAGCCCACACCGTTCTACATACAGATGTATGGTTCCTCTTATACAGGGGGTGAAGATCCAGAGGTAAGGTAATTATCTCAATATCTAGAGAGAAGAGTACGTGTATGCGGTGTACATCACTCACCATATGCACGTAAAAGATCCCTTTTGTAGATAAATATAATCAAACATTAATTTGACATTGTATACGATGGGCACCACGCTCCATCATTCGGACACGAAAAAGATCCGTTTTGTAGATTTAGAAAAAAATAGAAGGCTGATATGCCGCTACCCCGTACAAAAGGCTAAATTATTCGTCCCTATACCCATCCCTCCATTTTCCAGCGACAGTCAACTGTCGTTGTCCCGTTGTGTACCACCGCATCCCACTTTTCGTTAATTGTTGAACCTTTTCTCGCAGTCCTGAATATATATATGCATTAAATATTTTCCATTGGACGTTAAGCAACCAGTTTTACGATTTCTAACGTTATGAACATGGCTACACCTTAAAAGAGGTTCTTTATCGTGATTATAGATTCGATGACTTTATCATCCATTAGTGCGAGCATTTACTGGGAAGTACCACTCTATATTATTCAGCGGTCTGGTACTTTTCTGAATAAACAAATTGTGTGCTTTCCCGTATCATGTGACAATTTAACAACGTGCTAAAATGATTGATTTTTTTTTATTTCAACTCATATTTATTAAATATTTTGGTATTTCACATGTCATTTAACTTCAAAAGGTTTACAGTTAAAAAAAAGACAGAAATAAACAAAAAGTATGAGGATTCTGAACCTTGCGTGACACCTCAAATCAGCATTCGACATTTACTGATTCAGTTTTTTAGTCGGCCAATTTAGAGCTCATCGCAAGGAGTGGGATTCCACTCTTGTCAAATGAGGGCCACGCGGAGATGTCTAGATTTTAAGATGTGGCGCGGTCTCCTTGACATTTACGCCATATCTTTGACAAAAATTTAATATAAAATGTTTCTAATTCTATTATTCTTTTAGCGGACATGTTTCAAAAGCCTTTGTAAGTTATTGCCATCACGGAACAGTAAAACACAGCGTTTTTAATGCGTAAAATACTATTATAAAGTGCACGTAAAAGGAATACAAGTATTCAGAGCCAGCATCAGAATCAAAGTATAGTAGTGCTGTCAATCGAGTCATCTGTTGATTTATATTCATACAAAAAACTAGATGGAGTTGTGGTTGCAGACGTTTTAAAATTTTGTAAGGAAAACTGGTGATTAATACTTAATTAATTGTATTGATCTTTATGAAATCCCTATACTGGTACATGTACCTAGAAAACAATAGTTCAGCCCACCTCATCTCGTGTCTGTATTAAGTAAGATTGTTGTCTTTCGTTTAATTTCGATTGTTAAGGGTTTAGTTTAATATACTGTTGTGATCAGGATCAGGGGCGTATCCAGGAAAACTGAAAAGGGGGGCCTTTTCCCGTATACCTTAACACTTCATAAAGCTGACATTTGCGCTGATGCCACAATAACCAAGAACAGCTATTAATACATGTACACAGAGTGCGGCCTGTCTTGTTATTCATATAAACATTGCATGCGAGTGCTTTCATGGATTGGTGTGTGAATGCTTCCAACATTTGCAATCATTTTGGTAACAACATTGATAATCTATGTTTAATTCTATCATATCTTCAAGATTAGGCTTACTTGCTCGCCTTAACTGATTATATATTCCGTATATATCAACATTCAGTGGGTCAAGTTTATGTCCTCGCGGTGTTTTATACTGGTTATATACTTCTACGTTTTGACGTGTTGTACTGTACGTACTGGGTGAAACCTCCAAAAAGAATTAATATTAAAAAAGTATCAAAATTATAAAAAGAGCTGCAAGAATTATTCAAGAAAACCTTGTATTATATGAAACTTAGGTTGGATAATGCATTTCAAAACAGAATAACATACCACAAGGGGTATTGATGTATAAATGTACCAGTGATTTATCAACTGAGTTTTTAAGTGAAAAGTTAAGAAATCTAGCTTTGTTTCGTGAAAATTGACCACAAAAATCATCTTTACAACCAAAGCTGAAAAATTAAAGTAAGGAATCAATAGCTGTTTCAAAATTGCTCAGATACAATTATTTACTAGCACCCAAATGGGATGTCGAACATTTTCTTCAGTTACGTTTTGTCTATTAAACTTGAAAAAGAACTTACATTATTATAATATGTGTGCTCGGCAGTATCTATTCGACATGCATTTGCTCTTTCGTTTTGCAACGGGAAAGGGGAAGTAGGACTTAATTGCTCCTACCGATAACAACGCATTTGTTTTTTTCTTTTATTTATCTTCTAAAAAACTGTGTATTAAATCTTGCTTTCTTGATTCCAGTAGTTCATGCGAGATCGAATTTACTGAGGGTAAAATAAAATCAAACATATTTTGTTGTTACAGTGAAGAAAGCAAGTTTAAATGCATATAGAATCTTCGAATTTAGCATCCACATTTGGCGTAAACGCTTATCCCGTCTTTATATTGTTGTCATAATTGAATTTCAAAGCTTGCTAGAACACTTTCAGTCTTTGCCGATCTTGCCAGGGGCGGATTCAAAGGGGGCGCACCAGGCGCCCCCCCCCCAAAAAAAATAAAAAAAATTTTAGTCTTAAATTTCCTAATTTCTATGAGCTTCGGGGGGGGGGCTTCGCCTTCCTTGGACCCCTACCAGGTCTCTGACCTGGACCCGCGCTCCTCTAACGGAAAATCCTGGATCCGCGGCTGACTTGCAGTGGAACATTGCGTACACCGGGGTCCACCACACCCCAAATCATCATGTATACATAGAGCCAAATTCGTCTCTTAGACAATTCCTGTAAGCATTTGCCTGAAAGATGTTTTTGGGCATCATCTGCATTTTCAAGTATGTCTTCCTGCGAAACTACAACTGCAACTTGGCTCAGTAATTACACTTGTGTACAAGTAGACTGCCAAAGGTTTCGGGTTTTGATAATTTGGATGACTTTCTGTTTGATTTTTATAGTTCGTCTAGTTTGTCTGTTACTGTTTTTTTTTCTTTGATTTTTTTCCTTTGAACACTCATATGGGAGGGTTCGGATTCCCGTGACTAAACTAGTTTAACCCCACCATGTTTCATTTGCCTGTCTCAAGTCAGGAATAGTGGTCATATGTTTGCCTTTGAGTTAATTGTTCGCTGTTAAATGTACATCTTTTATACTATTCATGTACGAGCAGTATTATTTTACGCATACACAATTTTTTACTTGGAGCGATTTTGGAGCTTTTTACATGGAGTGGTATTTCACCCTTGTTTGAAGGCCTTGTGGAGACCTCTTTATAGATTTGGAAATTCCTCTGTTTTTCTCGTGGTTGGAGTGCAGTCTCTCTGATATTTACCCCATATCTTTTCAATTTCATATACAATAATGAAGCGGAGTCCATATATATATATATATATATATATAACATACGGAGCTGTAAAAGGCCCCAAAGTACAAAATGTGAAACTATTAATAAAACATGACAATGGACCTAATCTACAAAAAATGGTGTACGAATAACAATAAATGACTATTCAAACAACGAAAACCACTGGTCTACAGGTTCCTGGCTTGGGACAGGCACATTAAGTATGTGATGGGGGTTAGTGAGCGCTCAACCCTCCCCTAACCTGGGACAGTGGTGTGACAAAACATCAATGAAAACAAGATATAAATCGATTGAATTGATTTATTACTTGAGACCGACACTGAAAACCAATTAACAAATATAATTAAAACTTAACTATACGCGGATTGGAAAGTAGAATAAAGAATTAAAAATGAATGCTGTTTATACGTCCAGCGGCTAACATTTCCTACATATTTAGGACGAATGTATATAAATGAATGGTGATTAATGAATTCTGCTTTGTATATACTAGACCGAAATGCTGAGTTTGATTTTTAATTTGCTTACGAAAGCAGCACTCCATAGGAAGACATGTCGATCACTTTATTTAGACGCATTATTCTAACGGGTGACTAGTCTATGATCTTATCCCTAAATGATGTGTGCTTAATGGAGAAGCAGCAATATATATTATACTAATTTGAATGTCTTTGGTTTGACAAACTCCCGTACTCGAGGCGAGCAGACTGGCAATTACACCACCGAGGCGGTTGAATATTACAAGTTAGTCGATCAAAAAGGGTCAGTCAAACCATATACCTTCTTAATAGACATACAAACTGAAAATTTCCACCGTATTGGGAGGGGGATTCTGCCCTCATTTTCAATTGATTAAGTTATCTCAAAAACAGTTCAGTATCAAATTAATTTAGATGAATTTTATATGAAAGGCTTCACAATGGAAATGACATCCCCTTCAAAAGGTTTTATATTCTGACTAAAGGCCTTGTTTATTATTTCACTTTATATCATCAAACACCGGAGTAGCACAAAGCTAGCTACTAGCTTCGACTAGTTAAACGTGATATAAATAAGCTGTCTATAAGTAGGGGTTTTTTAAAGGCGGAAGACAAATGAAAGTGGGGCGGAAAGGGACAAAATGGTGGGCGAAAGGAGAGCTAGGATGGGCGAGGGTAGTGAGAAAGAAGAAAGGTATCCCCGGCCTGTCCGCTCCTAGCTTATAATTAACTTATCAATTTATGCTCTCGTACATAGATATGCACGAAATATTTTTGCTGGACATTAAGCATCGTTTAATCAGTCAGTCTTTTTCATGTGTTTTTCAATTGTAAAATTACCAGTCAGGCCACTCCAAATTGATTAAAAACTAGAAATAAATTTGGACTGGCGTCAATTGTAAATTTATTTGCAAATTCTATATGAATGAAAAGATATTGAAACGTCTTTGTCATTTCAGAGATATAATGAGAATGAAATATATTACATGCAGCTTCACTAGGTCGCACGAAACTTGTTAATATAGCAGAGACATAAAAACATATATGTGACGTTGGTGACGTAGGTGTTTTCAACGAGGTCAGCGAATTTCTGTTAAAAAATATATATATCTTTTCCCCCTTATTTTTACACGGTGATTAACAGAATTTTTGTTTTCATTAATTTATTGTCGGGTAATTTCGTAATCAGTCCATAATTATGTTTAATCTGGTTACTAAATGACATCCAAAAGCTGATTTATTAATCAGAAATGATTCAATTAACATGATTAATAACCGAATTTGATCCGTTCTGCCCCGACATGCATTGGTCATTCCGACCAATCAAAAACGCTGTTTCAAACTGTACCTGACACGCTAAGCGATGCGTCCGGTCGATGCAGGACGGTAAACATTGCATCCGAAAAATTAGTTTAAAGTCCAATACCCATGACGCACATGTTGAGCTTAGGTAGGAAATAAGTGTATTACCTTTTTATTTTAATTTCATAAGACGTTAAAATTTCATTCGATCTGCAAACAAGTGTTGTTTACTTCGAAATGCGACTTAGATTTACTTCCCTTGTTCCACTTGACCATCATGAAGATTTTCGTTTACCTTTTAGGGTGATCATACCTAGGGAAAGTGAAATGATACGGGGAAGTGATACTCTATTGAAATAGCTAAGCTCCAAAGAGATGCATTTCTAACACATTTTTGAAAAATTGGTCCCAACCATGGCGTACAAATTAAAAGTATTGCCCTTTTAAACAAAATGACTACAGTTCTAGTTCCCCAAATACAGAATTTTGTTTAATTTTTTCTTGTGGATCCTCAATTAAGTAGGAAGCCAGTAATATTCACAAAAAAACTAAGGTTCTCCATAGCACAAGAACAAACTAAGCATGTTATGCATTGTTGACATGACTCTTGGTCATTTGAATTCTGATATATTGTTATTCCTTATTTATCTTTGGATAGCTGACATTTTTTAGATCATAAACCTTAATAAAGTTATTGATACACTGCATAAATCAACATTGGTTCTTAATCAACATAATGAAAAAAATTTCTGCAGCCATTTTTACTATTTTACCATCAGTATTTGATGGGTAATGCTAAAATAATGATGTGACATGTATCATTATGGTAATAAAATGGTGAGTCTGAGATACAAATGACTCCTCTAGATGCATTACAAGGATCTCTACCGATTGTTTATGTGAAATTTTCAAAGTGCGTCATTTCCCGAAATAAATTATTGATACTAGAATGTGCAGTTACTCATTGGTTCTAGGCGATTTAGTTTTGTTGAAAGTTGAAGGCATTTTAATTGTTGAATTTGTCTTGTCATTCAGCGTTTTTGCTCAACTCCCACCTTTTTATGTTTTAAGTTTCCCACTTTAAAGGCAGGTGATATGTTCATAATTATTTATTGCAAAGTATGAGCTGGTCAATTAAAAATTTAATACATACGTCTATGAACACAACTTTTATTTCATTTTAGGATTACCTGATAAAATATATTAACGTCAAGATTTTATTTTGGCAATATATTTACTTCAAAATAGAACAGTATGATCACATATATAGTAAGAAGTAATAGGATCTATTAAGACAATCTGACAGGGTCATCCTAATCAATCTCACAAGCGCTGGTCATCAATCACCAGTTGCTATAAGGGTCATATTGATCCAGAAATTTTGATCGATTCCCAACATTAAACTCCATATCATTCTTGCTACAGCAAATTAGAAAGCTTAAGACATACAATCCAGGTGATAAAAGTAAACAATTGTTAGCATTAACAAAACTTCTGTTTTTTTTTTAAAGATCTCATTCTAACCAGATTTATTTTATTTTCAATTGTAGAAGAACAAATGACCAGGATGAAGAGGAAGCCTTCAGATCTTCCTGGTGATCAACCCCCTCCAAAGTTGTTAAAACAGAATACAAGTACAAATATTGATACAGCATTTGAAAAAGATTCTGATATTGACAATATCCCACCACCAGTATTAGAAAAGGCAGACAGTTATTTAGATAGACCTGTTACTGTACCGTTTAGGACACAGTCAAATGACAACGGTTCAAACAGCTCTACACCTACACCCCCACCTCTCTTGCCCCAGTTCCCTACATTAACACCTACAAAACCAGCCACACAGTCGGAAAAATATTTTGGGTTTGATGTTCCAAGTGACGATGAGGATGATGATGTTGATGACACAATCACAAAGATTGCTGACTCAATATATGTTGGAGACAGCAATGATTCGTTTGAAAATTTTTCTCAAAAGGAGGGTGAAACAAGGACTGCAACAGCATGCATTGGAACAAATACTATGTATGATAGTGATGGGTCAAGTGACAAAACTCCAGTGGCTTTAAACCGAGCTGAAACATTAACTCTTTCAGAAAATAATGGTTCAAATGGGGAGAATAAAAAAGTTAAATTGACTAAAAAGGCAATTGTGAAAAAAGTAATGACACCAAAAAAGAGTACTCATGCAAAAAAAGACAGCGAAATTAAAAAGGAAAAATCTATTATTCTTGATTCTTTAGAATCACTTCGAACAATTCAGAAAATGCCTTCAGGGACAGCCATTGAAAAAATTATGAAATTCGGTGCTGAAGAAATAATTTTACCATCAGACAAATCATTAACAGTGTATGAATTTGATGATGAAAGTCAAAATTCATCCTCTTTGCTACAGAGGCCTTCATTACAAGTAGTTTCAGAAACTTTAAAATCAATTGAATGTGATACTTCACCAGACACAAATAGCTCAACATTACCAAAATTGGACTGTGTTTCTAGTGAAGAATTGACAGTAAGTGAAATTTCTGACTCTGAAACAAACTCTGCAGCACCAACTCTCCAAAAAATTACTTCTCCAACAAAGTCACCGAAAAAATTTATTCATGGTGGAATCAGGGAAATTGTTTTCTCATTTGACACAACAGGTTCAATGTATAGTTATATGGAAGAGACAAAAGACAAAATGAGAGAAATTGTTGAGCGGTTAAAAATTGATATTCCTGGTGTTAGATTAGCATTTATAGCCCATGGTGATTATTATGATTTAAAAAATGATCGATACTTGATAAAAAGTCTTGACTTTGGTGCAACAATAGATGAAATTTGTAACTTTTTTGAGTATTTACCAATAACACATGGCGGGGATGCAGATGAGTGTTATGAATTAGTCCTAAGAAAAGTTCGAGAATCTTTATCATGGACAACAGGAAGTCAACGTTGCCTAGTAATGATTGGAGATTCTGATCCTCATGAACCTGGATATCAATTTGAGGAATACACAAATGACATTGACTGGAAAGAAGAGACCAAAAAATTGAGTGAAATGGTAGGTTTAAGAGTAACTGTAGTACATTAAAAAATATAATTTGCCTGTATATCGATCTCAGTAGCTTGCATGTATAAAGGACAGACAAACATGACAAACAGGTGTTTGAATAATGCATGTTGTGTTTTAATAAGTAGTACAGAAAACATTGCTTAATTTTACATTTGATTTTTTATGCAGTAAATTTTAATGATTTTGTTGTTACAAATGAGACAAATTCAGAAATTGAATATTTCCTTACATTATGATTTGTAACAGATGTTTCTGGTATTACATTGCATGACAAACAACAAATGACAAAATTGTGACAAGAACTTAGTTACATTAATACAATGGTGATTTATAACACCAATTCATATCAAATGTTCAGTAACAAGGCACATTATCAGGAAAAGTATGTTTACATCATGCACTGTCATGTGTGTACATGTTGGACAAACAAATTTAAAAAAATGTTTGATTCCTCAATCTCAACAGACTCTGCAAAAACATTGGGACTCAAGCATTTTTTTCTGCCAAACCTGAATCACAAATTATTTTTGTTGATTTTAGATTTATTGCTGGATAGACCTAAAACAAGAAAATATAGTAATAAAAAAAAGAAGAAAAAACAAATTTGTTCCCTATCCACAACTGGCTTGGTAGTCATGGTAGTGTCAGGACAGGGGAAACAAATAACATAATAATTTTTGGCCTTACACAGTGTATAAAATCATGAATTCAAAATCTCTTCACACAAATGAACAATCTCAAGTAAAGTTCTTAAACATTATGTAAATAATATGGTTTTCCTGCGGCTAGACCCAAATAGAAGGATAGAGCACCCTTCTGCCTTTCACCATTACCCTCTCTTGAACTCTGCATGAATTTCTCGAAGCTTGTGAACAATGATAGATTTTACATCCTGATTCTAGTTCTGTTGCTGAACACTACAGTATAAGCTATGAACAGGACACGTATGAAAATAACTGAAGTCTCCAAGTACATGTATTTAATGTCTTAGTGGCATAACTGATCATTTGATGATGAAAATACAAACAAAAATAATATCTACAGGTTTTCTTTGTAGTTGTCATATTTAATAGATTACAAATTTTTCTGTTTTGACAGGGTGTAAGAATTTATGGAATGCAAGTTGGTTACAGATCTGACTTTTACAGACAGATATCACAGATGACAGGTGGTGCACACCTGAGGATAGAGAATGACAGTCTCACCCCAGATATGCTGATGTCAGTTTGTTTACGAGAGGGCAATCTAAAACTTTTAAAGGTGATCATAAGAGTATTATTAACACTACTCCTAAGTGTATTGTAATGTAAACATGATATCTGAAAATGAAAAGATATTGGAGATATATAATGTCATAATCTACACTCCAACCATCATGACCATGCCAACAAAGACATGAAAGAGAAAAACACAGGGAATTTACCAATCTAGAGGTCTCCACAACAAGGCTTCAACAAGCTTAAGGGTGGAATACCACTCCCTGTAAAAAGCTCTTAATCGTCCCAAACAAAAACAAATCAGTATATATTATTATGATTATTCTCAACAGACATTTTTTTCTCCATGACAGTGGAGGAGAATCATAACTCAACTGTCATGACTGTGCAGTCCTGGTACAGAGTAGAGATGTTGGGGAGACATGATTGACTCAAAAAGTACTTAAACTCTATGTCAGGCTTTTGTGGAGTGTGATTTTCAAGCTTTATAAAATTATTTGTGCGTTTGTGCCTTTGTATTTATTTTTAATCAAAAGAAAGAATTATTCCACAGTTAACAGTTTATGTTTTACGCTATGAAATAACACATACTATTATCTGCCCCTGAATTCTCTACGGAGATTTAACATTGAGGGTCTGCCATCTTCGTTTTTGGCGGGAGTGCTTACATTTGATCAGATATAGTCATTTGAAAAATTATGCACATTTCTTTTGTTCGGACATTCTCTTGTGATTTTTATACAAAGAATTACTTTTAAATTTTCATTTAGGTGCCCCTGAAACCATTTTTGCATGTTATTTTACTTAATTATTACGCAGCGTTGACAATGTGTACCCCCCGGTCTCGCGCTAACGTGTGCAAAAATCCATTTCCGGCAAACAAATGGCTGACTTTACAATGTAAAATCCCCATAGAGAATTAAAAACTCAGCGCAGCTTAAAATAAATCGTGATTGCTAAAAAGTATTATTGCAACTTACTTGCACTTTTTTCAATCTACAAAATAAACACTATTTTTATAAGAATACTACAGACAGTTTTTTCTTCCATAACGTTTTTACCCGTTCCAACAAACTCTGACATAGAGGTTAGGTTTTTTTATTCCCTTTGTTTTTCGCGTTGCAGGAGGGTCTCTCTCACAGTTACCCCATGTATTTTCATTTATATCCAAAATATACTTATCGGTAATGAGAGTTACCTAGACATGATATACTTAGACTGACTATAGGAATTTCTTTTTCTAGTATAAGCCGATAGTGTTGTCTTCTAATTGCTTTATTTTGGCTTTGTTTGATGCTGTATTATTTCTTGGTAGGAACCAATCAAAATAAGGTGTAATGTCACATGATTTTTTAGCCATAGAAATGGCATTTATGTACGCACGATTAAGGTAACATCATAACTTTCCCCACCAAAAACTTTGCAATTGGTCATATATATGAATTAGTTGGCGGCGTTCATAACTCTCATCCAGGCAGATGTTTAAATAACACGAGACTCGCGATCATAAACATAAATACTTTGGATAGAGAAGTAAAATTTTACATGTTAACAGCAAAAATTCGATATGGGAAAGATTTAGCTATATTTTTTGCAAAAATTTCAATAATAGTTAGTTGCGATCTGTCTGTCCCTTTGGTATCTTCGAATTCTTTATATTATAAATCATCAATTTGAATATCAAACTTATCCTTTAAGGTAAAAAAATAAAATTTTTCTCTGCAAAACTGCAAAATTTTCTTTGTCGCAATTTTAATTGTAAACTTCCAATATTTATGTTGCAACATTCCTGCTTCCCCTGGCAACGGGGTTTATGTTTCGCAGTTGATTCGATACTCACGTGCCTGTTCCAAGTATCAGGATTTTCTGAAAAGAACATTGCTGTTGTCGCATAAATTACTACAACAAGGATATACCCAATCAAGTTTGAAGTCGTCCCTCCTAAAATTTTATGGTCGCTATCAGGAATTGTATCTTTACTAGTTACGGACCTGTTACCGGTAATACAAAAATAACTTGACCTCATCTAAGATTGACCCGGATTTAACTTCAAGGATTCCACAACGGGTGTTGCGCGCAAGACAGGGGTGCTTACCCTTCTGATCCCACGCCTGTTTATATAGGAGTTCGTGCGATTGCTTCCGGATTTGACACAAATTGACACTCCTGGTTTTGACATCCTGATTTGACACTAATTTTGACATTAAGGACTCCACGGCGGGTGTTGCGCACAAGAAAAGGGATGCTTACCCTTTCTAGAGCGCCTGATCCCACTCCTGTTTCGTAACGGATTTCGTGCATTACAAACCTTTTCTCCTTTTGTTTTCGTTTTATCTTTTAGTTTTTTTTCGATTTTGTCTTGTCTCTTTGGACTACGCACTTCTAATCTCTCAATTGGGTATTCTACACTGGACTTAGGCAGGAACTTTGATATTGGACAGCTGCGATATAATTTAAACCTTGAACTAGGATTGTATACTTATCTTTTGAATTCACAAGTACAAATACCAAACTTATCCTTTAAGGTCAAAAGTAAACGTTTTAGGTGCAATACAGCAAAATCTTCTTTGTCACAAATTTTTATACTAACCTTTAGTCAAACATAGAAATGGACAGTCGCAATATAATGCAATCATTTTTCTGGGATTGTATACTTGTCTATTGGATTCACAAGTACAAATTTTTCATGTTTAACAGCAAAACATCATTTTTCGTAAAAAATACATAATATTTTTGGCAAAAATTTCAATAAAGGTTAGTTGGGAAATAAAATAGATCATGAATTTAAATACCAAACTTATCCTTTAAGGTCAAAAGTAAAAGTTTAAGGTTCAAAACAGCAAAATTTTCTTTGTTGCAAATTTTATGCTTACTTTTAT
>JAULBM010045849.1:0-10669 GCA_032357055.1 Geukensia granosissima | reverse complement strand
AAGGCGAACGTAACCACTTGCAAGGGTTATTATGAACAATTTTTCACTCTCTAGCAGCGGGCGACTTTCCTAGTAGTAAGTAAGATTTTTAAAAATGAGATCTGTTTTAACAAAAAAATCACTTCAGTTTGTTGTATTAAATATTGGTGAAATAACCACATCTGTTCTATGCGCCTTTAAAACAAAGAAATAGAATGCCAAATCGGCCTACCAATAAAGGACGTCATGTCAAATCTAAGAAAAGGACAAAAATATTTTGTATGAACCTGTAATTGGGTTGATAGTTGACACATCTGAACATCATCACATTTTACTTTTGGGGCATAAAACAGCTTTCCATATGATGAGGATATGATTCCATTTTTGAAGCCTAAGGGCACCCTGTGTGTAGGAATTTGGATTTACACTTTTTGGATGGATTTCTCATTGACAATCAAACCACAACTCCCTTTTCAATAAAACCAACAAACAAAAACACACACACAAAAGAAAACAAAGATCACTTACAAGGATACATATAAAAAATACGGACACCAAAACTTCAGAGACATTAAAAAGTCGCAGTCGGAGGTACTACATAGAGGGTTTAAATTGTGAAATCAAAGGTATTAAATATCACTTGATTTTGAAGCCACTAGGTCGATACTAATGCTAGTGGACAAGAGGTCACCGAGGTGTTCAACACCTCAGTAATAGTGCTTAACAGAAATTTGTTTCAGTAGTTTTAATTCTAAAGCAAGGTTTCGAAGGTATTGCAAAAGTAATTGTCCCTACCGCTGGATTTGGCTTGGAACTTGGACCCTCTTTCGATTTTTTTTGGGATTTGAGTGTGCTTCTTGTACTTTGAGTGGATCTCAGACTTCCTATGTTTTGATCTTGGACATCCTAAGTTTTGGTTCTACTGCTACATATTGATTGATTGTTGGTTGCTTAACGCCCAGTGGGAAATATTTCATGCATATTCAGGACGAGAACTGCTACAGATGAGAGGTTACTACTTGAAAGGTACATATATAAAGCATATCAAAATGATAATACCTGTTGAACATTGGTGAACATATATTTTATTAAGTAAGGTAAAACGTGTATAAAGATCATAATTACAGCAGCAAAATAATTTTCCTTTTAGAGTGTGAAAAAATATGTCGAAATGAGACAAAGGAATTAAAATGCGACAGTGATGAGTTCATCACTATATTTGAAGTTGAATACAGTAGTAAAAGCCACATACGAAGATGTAAATTGAGTTGGACACCTGGTGAAACTTGTAACGATGTAATTAACTACACAGACATACAAGACAGCTGTAATGGAAATCAGAAATGCAATGTGAAGATGACATACACACCATGTACACAGAAAACTTTGACGTATGCGAAGATTGTGTACGTATGTACAGGTAAAACAGAAAATGTTTTAATAGTTCATCGCAAAAATCGAATGTAAATACAAGTTTTGCAAATTGCAGACTCAAACATTTTCAGACATGAATTATTGATTTTTGAGATAAAGAACACATCCTGGGACAAATTTGCAATACCAAACTTGGCAAATCTGACATTTTTATTAGAAGATAAATGTAATATTATCTTTCTGTATTTGTAAAGGTTCATTGTGTATTAAAAACAAGTGTATTGACTTGAGTTAAGCGCAACAGGAGGTATAGACGTTTAAAACTCAGGTTTCTATAGGAAAAACCACACTTCCCAATGGAGTACCTGTAGTTGCCAAAGAAAATATGTGAGTTCCTGCGGGAACATTATAGTTCTGATGGAAAGTTTGTAGTTCCCGTGAGAAGATATTTCTTTTCGAGAAAACAAATTTGACCTCCATTTCCTCATCGGAATTTCTTTCATCCAATGGGAAACTCGAAACTTCTCATTGGAACTACGACTTTTACCATGAGAAGTACTAGTTTTTACCTTTCGGAAATGTGAATTTTATAATTAAACGTCCTTTACCTCCAATTGTGTTGGAATACACAAGTCATTTGACAGATTTTAAAAATCTGCAATGTACACGTTCAACTTCCGCAAAATATTTTGAATATTCCTTCGCATAAAAAATTAAATTTGTCCCGGGACGTGTAAAATGTGTTAATAATAAATCAAATTTTGACACGATGACGGCAATTTCCGTGTTAAGGTCCTCTCCTTATTCCGACACTCAGAACGTGATTAATTGATTGATGGCATTATGTCAGCCATATCATTTCGAGAACAAACGTAATATCAAATAAACACAACGTTTTTTTTAGACAATCGTGTATTTTTTCTTTAAAACTGACAATGTGTGCATTTTAATTTATTTTTTGTTTCAAAGTATCACTCTATGAGAGTTTCTAACATTAAACTGTAGGTAACTTCGTAAAACGTATTGGACATATTTTATAAGTTTTCAAAGTTCCATTTCAAAATGTTTTTATGCATTACAACTGACGAAACACTACAAAGAAAAACTTATTCTATCACTGAGATAGTTGAAAATTATTTCACACATAACCTATCAGTTATTATAATCTTGAAACTTTTTTTACTTTGGCATTTAGAACTGCATGAAACTCCACCAAAGATTGCATATCCTCTTGTCAAATATTACAAAGGAAGTGATGGAGCAGTAGGCATGCCAACAAGTAAGTTAAGTAAGCAACGATGACAATTTGTAGAATTACCTTCCTGTACCAACCTAAAAAAGCGGGATAAATGACGGGATAAATATTTACTTGTTTGTTTGTTTGTTTGAAAGAGCTTAGAAGGAATTCGAAGATACCAAAGGGGCACACAGAAATCGTTAAGTCGGAAGACAGGCAAGACCATAACCAACAAAATGAAACGAAAGACAAACATAGAAAACACATTACTACACTAGATGATCCAGGAAAAACCAATTGCCTTATAGTTAAATTCGAATAGTTTCAAACCTAAATTTGCATTACCTTTGCTGCTTACATTACGGTGTGGATATTTGTCCATTGTCGATGGCCGAAGGGTAACACGCTAATGTTGAAATATTTGTAGTATTGACAATAAACTATGCCTTTTTCATTGGTAATCAGCCACATTTCCTAAATATCTATGTCAGTAGGTAACCGACAACCCTTCCATAGTAAATGATCATAAATTTTTTGACACATCTTGATACGTCTTGAGATACAATTCAAGATGTGTCTAATAGACATATTGTATCTATTTACAAATTTAAATAAAAAGCTAGTATAACACTCTATGGACAATTTTTTTTATTCCAAGTTAAAATGAATTTTTAACGACGGCGTTAGCTGCGGCAATAAATAAGAATTCCAACGATATATAATATGAAATATTTCGTTGTAAAACTTTTTGGGTATAAATTCACTTTTGTTGTGGCAAATATCGTTTGGTGTACTATACTACTAATATTTTTTCAATGAGAATGTATTCGAGATATTGTTGTCTGAAAAACACTGCAAAGATGTACGATGGAAGAACCATTTGATATTTATTTTTCGAATGAAATGAATTTGAAATGAAAAAGAAGCATGAAAACTTGATGGTAAATAAAAGTAAGATGCATATTTTTTAAGGGAGATTCAAAGTTGTGACGAAAAAAGATAGGATTGCTGTATCCCACAAATCAATGGTGTTGAATATTACGTTGGATGGTTCTCTCCTTTACATCCGGGTTACAGAATACCCTTGTATGTGACACATCGGATTTATAAAATATTTGACAAGATATATCTTGTCATAGAACCAGTCTAAATATTACGCAGAAAAGACAGAAATGTTGTGAAAAACGATATTACCTAGAGTAACTTTTATGCCCCAATAAAAATGTAAATTATGATATTTAACATTTAATCTCGTCTCAATACCAGAAATTCCTAGTATTAACAACCCTTACTAAAGTTAAACAAGTTTTATTTAGTGACTCGGTTAAAAAACGTGGAAGGCAACTTGTGGGTGCAGGCCTTGATTTGTCGTCCAGTGTAATGAACTATACTACTACAAATTTTTATAAGAATGATCTGAACACCTAAAAGGTGGCATTTATATTAAATAGGTCTACACAACTTATATGCATATCATATGGCGTGATAGTTTGATAACATCAGTTATTATAAAGAAATAATAACATTAGCATTATATGAAAATGATAGATATTTTGTACAAGTCCTACCTCAGATTTTCAAAATAAAATCGTAATATGGAAACGTTAACAATTTTACAATGCCATTGTCTGGGAGAAGATATGATTGAAGAAACAATGCACCACGGAGGTATCATTGTTCCAGAGTTTGCAAATAACAAGCTATAATCTTAATATTTCAAGCATATTTTCGCTTATACTTTAACGTTTTTTTTTGTTTGTGTACATTATGTTTTTTACGTCTGAAAAAGATGAGCACAAAAATATATTGAAATCATTCTTCACTGAGTGACAACAGTAAATGTAATTCCCCAAATCGTTGGATTTTTTATACTTTTGGTTTATATTGCGTATACAGTCAATAAAGCGTTGAAATGTTATGTATTGCAGCCACAAATCCTAATTGGATTACAGGTGGACTCGGAGGACACACTAAGAGTAAATCACAAAGCACATTTTCTTTATGTAAGTAACTTCATTTTTCTCGTAATTGTAAATGACTGCAAACGAACAATCCTTAAGTCAAATGATGAGCAGATCGGGAAAATTTGGAACTATAAAAAGAAGCAAAAATACCATGTGCTAAAAGTGACCAAAATTGCTGTAATTTTGTCTTCTAAATTCATATACAAAGTCCCAATTCATAAAAAACAATATATAGCATAAAAAATATACACATGTTATTTCATAGGGTCACTTTCATTAAATTCCGACTTTCTTCGTTAACGTAGCTTTTTTCACAATATGATTGATTGATTGAATGTTGGTTAGAGTACAGCGGTTAATATTTCATGCATATTCAGGACTAGATCATATTTAATGATATTGATAATTAATCCTGCTTTATACTGGACAGACATTCTCAGCTGGATTTTTAACGTGCTAGCACAAGAAAGCAAGAGTCCACAAGAAGACATGCCACTTTCCCGAGACACGCTATTTTGACTCTGGGTCGACCAGTCTTTATTACTCCTAAATGCTGCGTGCTTAGCGAAGAAGCAGCAAATATTAATGTGTTTGGTTATTAATGTCTTTATTTGACCTGGCAGTCGATGAAATCCCACTGCCTTCCGCACTCGAGATGAGCACACTCAAATGTAGTCGAATGTGACCTACTTAATATTGGATGGCAAAAAATAATGAATGATGTCATAAATAAATATCGCTTAGTAAAAGACGTCTTATGATCTTCCTGTTGCACACAAAAGATGAAAAAATGCAAGTTTACCAATGTTTCATAAATATTTTGAATTTTAATAAGGTTAATAAGTTTCTAGTACAATCTTAAGTTTATAATTGTGGGAGTTATATCTTTTAATGTTGAGTTTTGTTTTGTAGGGCAAATTGGAGTATTGTGCAGTATAATTGGAATTGGTTGTATTGGCGTAGTCCTTTTGTTATACGTTTGTAACAGGAGGTAAGTATAAAATGTATAAAGTAACACAATTCCAAACAGGACAGTAGATGCATTAAGATCCATTAAGACATTATGATATTTCAAGATATCTTAAATTGCGAAAAGTGACCATGTATAGGCAAAAACTGTTCATTGTAATGTAAGTAAGAAACCCATGTTAACAAAAGCTGAACACAACAGCTTTCAGCATTCAATTTTAAAAAGAAAACAAGGTCCACATTGAAATTTTGACAATGTATTTCAATACAAGTTTTTATGGATAAATTAGGTTTATATGATAAAATATAACTTTTAGTGACTTTTTGCACATGAATTGTGAATTACTAGATAAAAAATGTTTTCTGACATTTTGTCTCCATTGGAAAAATCATATTGACTATTTTTTCCTGTTGAATTAAAAATAAAATAATCTTCTCCTCTGAAAGTGCTTGGCCAAAACAAAGCAATATTTTACGAGAAGCATAGATACAAGGACCTTTACAAACTTTTGACATTTTATCCCGATCGAACTAAAATCTTGGCCGGAATTTGCGATTCTTATTTCTGTAAAACCGCTTGACCAGAAATTTAACAGGAAGCAGATTTGCAAGTCCTTTAAAGACTAAATCACAATAACGTCCGATTTAGCCAGTTTATGTCTGATTCGTCGAATGTGAGGTGAGCGATACAGGATAAGCAGTATGAGCTTCAGTGTGAAATAATTTTGCATCAAAACACCGAGGTTGACTACCGAGTAACACGATGGGTGCCATTAGAGGTACAGGGGCTTGAACACTCCAGATTGATTAAACCGCCGTTGTTGTCATAGGAATTTTGTTGCACACGGCTTTATTTTGTGGTAATAGCCTTGGGGTTTTTTGTTCCTATTCTTGTGACTATGGTCTTGTTTTTTTTCAAACGTACGATTTTTCTCTTTGGTATCTTCGAATTCTTTGATTTTTTATATTTATATATTCAGAATTATAAAAATCTGAAAAAAGTTTCAATGCATCATGACAAGGGACAAAGTTTATTGATGTTTCAAAATGCATGTATCAGTTGAAAGGAAGCAATAAAAAAATTATAATCAAATTTAATTTTATTGTTTTCTTTTAGAAAAGAAAAGAAACCAAGTAGTAGGAACGAGTCTGAAGTTAACGACTTGTATGTTACGTTCGGTGTTCCTAGAGGTGATATGATGAGTTGTTCCAATCCAGCATATCAAGACCAATGTCCAGAATATGATATATTTATGACATCGTCTGGGTCGTGTCAACTTCCATCTTATGACGAAGCCATTGCGGGCAAAATGGAAATCAAAAACAAGCAGAAATGACGTACCACAAAAAAAGGGGGAGTGTTTCATTGAAATCTGAAGAACTCACTATATATCTCTCAATGCAACTCACAATTCATGCGTAGAAAGCAGCTATTTTATCTTCATCTACATCTGTTTAATAAAAAAATAAAGCACGTGAAGATTTTTGTAGTAACTGTTACCTTTTGAATCAAATAAATTTTAAGCTTATAAACTTTTTTAAACTTGTTTTTGAATAACAACTCCCACGACTTGGACTATCAGAAACATGGTTTGTTTACTCTACATACACATATTTATGTTTAAGGTTAAAAGGGATAGACTTAGATTAAGGGTAGGTAACTCTTGAAATCAGAAAAAGATTAAGTCATCTGAAACGTAATGTTTGTTTGTTTTGTCATATTCAACGATATTTCAGTCATATCGTGACGGCCATTTTTACTGGTGCTGAAGCCGGAGTATCCATTGCGAAACACCAACCTTTGGTAAATTTAGCATGCGATGCGAGTCAATCACAACCTCTATTCGTTTGATACAAATTCATGCGCGAGCTCGCATTTCAGAGGTGATAGGCTTTGAACAGTGATCTATACAGCCAGGTAAGTTAGACCATGTATTCGGCAACCCAGCACCTTAAACAGAATGTAATTGTTCTTGGAAACTTTAATGCCCGTGGTTATGTCCACCAACTGAAAAGAAATATCAAATAGAATACTACTACCCTCTGTAAAAATGCTGGTTTTTTTCATCGATAAATTTGTTTAAACTTTAACTTAATTCTGATTATTGTAATTTCGTTTCCTTTCATGTGGGCAAACAGTTTAACTAACTCATACAATTTTCAATGAAATAATACATTTGTTATCTTAAAAATTCCGTGGATTTTTTTAAATAAGTTGAGTAAAAGTTAAATCGAACGGGTTTTTTTACACTCACCTAACTAAAATTTACCAAGTAATCTGGTAGGTTCCGTCCCTTGTTCCGGAAGGATCCTTTCCGTCCGAAAGGTTCCGTTATGGCTATGCACCGTGGACTTAAAGGTTGTCCTCTCACCGTTTTATCATTTCAATTTCAATGTTATATTTATAAAAATTGCTGTATTTGGCCTGTATTGGTATTATTTGGTGCAATAAACTCGTCACAAGAAATTGGATTCCCTTGTTTTTGAGGTTTTTTGGATACCTTTAGATTTTTATTTTTCAACATGCGATGTGGTCTCCTACATGTATATAATTTTTATGTTCCTTTTTAAACAAGGCAAGGTTATGTTACTTAACTATTCATACTATGTCAGTTACGCTGACTGCAGTACCTATAGCATGGGTGTAAGAGCTGGGGCATGGGAAATTGCCCCACCTCTCAATTTTGATTTTTCCCGGGTACGCATATATCCCACCTGAATTCAGACTCATACCTATGCATACTTTACAGTAGTTACAGGCTATTTCATGTTTCTTTACAACTCATTCCTGTAGGTGAAAAACAACAGAAAGTTATATTTATTATATTAAATGATCCTATATTTGCGATTTGTGCATTAAACCAGAGGTAAAGTCACACTTTCCTTTGTTTTGCGTCCGTGTGCTGACAGGTTTTGTTGTGACTGAGGAAAAAACAGAAACTACATGATTCATCAATTATTTGACGAATTATATATTTTAGAAAATCATTGGTTAATCATAAAGGTGAAATTTTCGCTGACAATTATTCATATATAAAATAACAGTTGATTTTAAATTACATTTAACCATGTTTTTTAATCAATTAGCGGTTTGTGAAATTAATTTATTGCAAAAATAGATCCGGTTTAACACCGCCACATACTAATGTGCCTGTCCCAAGCCAGGAACCTGTAGCCCAGTGGTTTTTGTTGTTTTGTTAGTCATTTATTGTTATATGTTCACCATTGTTGCTTTAGATTAGGTTGATTGTCGTGTTTTATGTATAGTTTCACAATTTACATTTCGGGGCCTTTTACAGTTTCTGTTATGGTATGGAGTTAAAATTCTACTGTCACTTGGTGGGTGGCTGTCTCATTGACAATCATGCCAAATCTCCTATTTTTATACTGTGTTATTTCTGGAACTTCTACAATTCTGATGGGCTTAGATTCAATCACAAGATTTTTTAAATTCTGAAATATTACACTCATGCTGCTTTCAGTTTTTCATGCCATCCATTATATTCAATTGTTTTTTTCTGTTCATGTTAAAAGTGTGGCAAAGGGTTAGATGACAACACATTTATTTATTCTTTCATTTTATGAAACTGATTCTTGTCACTCAAATGATGCAAAATGCAAAGTTTAATTTATAGTCCTACAAAAATTAAGTGTCTTACAGGTTTCTGGAGTGTCTTATTAATGGACTCTATTATCCACTGCCATTTAGAAGATCTTGCTATAACTAACATAGTATGTTTATTTTTCATATGATTACCTATTATTAGTAAATTTTAGGCATTTCATTATATTACCATAGGGTTGTCACTTATGGTAAACTGAGTCACAGAGTTGTTTGCCCCTGTTGTTTGAAAACACCCTCAGATATATATTTCTTTGACTTGAAAAGTGAAGTGGAAAAAATAGTTTCAATCCAGTGGCACAACAATAAACCTCAATATAGGGCCATATTCCAGGGATGATTTTGCCGACCATGCCAACTAAGCGAAAATAACCAACCGGAAGCCAAATACCGGAATATAATAAAAGAATCATAATTGACAAATCCGGTCTACCAATAGCGGAAATCCGCTAAAAAGCGGAATAAAATCATCCCTGATATTCAAAAGAATGTTTTTTTCCCCCTCCCAACACGTCTAGCTTCTGAAACTGACCAGGCAGGCAGGTGATTGTTTTCAACACAATAGGCTTTCGTTTTGTTATCACTTTTAATAATAAAAGACGATGGCAGCCTAAAAAACTGTCTACCATTGTCACATGTTCTTACTCCTTGTGTTTTCGTTCTCATTGATGATAACACTCTGAGGATATTGAAATTTATTTACTTTCTCTTTGTGTGTTATTTACAGTTACTTTCAAGTTTAAAGATGAACAAAGAGAAAAGTAACTGACACATTTTTTTTACGGAAAATAAAAAACTCTTTGCGATTATTTGGTAACAAATTTTTTTACCTGGCCACCTTTTTTTAGACCTGATCGGGGCGAGGGGAAACAAACATATTATTATTAGGAAGTAACACACCACCTTCCATGATTTTAACGTACAATTTAAATCTACTTTCACCAGTTGGTCTTTGCCCTCCATACTTTCTATAATGGCTATTGCTCCATCTTTCCCAATTTCATTTCCAGATAAGTTTAATTCCTGTCAAAAAAGGAATAATAATTTCTTGTCAATAAATATGTACAAGTTTGCTGGTTTAATTTGAGACTGTACTGATATTTTAAATCATAAGAGATACAGAAATTCATTTGACCTAACAATGAAAACTCTCAAGGAGACAAATGACAAAAAAATAAGCCAAAATCAGATAAAACAATCATTTCTCAACCTCACCAAATTTACAGAGTAACATTAGTCACTTCACAAATTCAAAGAATGACTTAATAAATTAATGGAGCAACTTTTCAAATTTACAGGAGGACTTTGACTTTGCCTTGGGAGACGGGTACAGTACAAAACAGCATTCAACAAAAATCACATTAATTTGAAAGTTGAAATTATTTTAAATTTTGCCACAAAATAGTGAAACCAGAGGCTCCCAGGAGCCTGTAATCGCTCACCTGGCAAAAGAGTTAATTTGAACAAAGATTTAACACATTGCTTGATAATTGTCTGCTTGTTTTTCAACATAATAGTAGTCCA
>JAULBM010045838.1:0-10670 GCA_032357055.1 Geukensia granosissima | reverse complement strand
TCATTTGTCCTTCTTGTGTTTGGTGTAGGTTAATCCAATGGAGCGCTTTGCAATTAGAAATGTTTGGCTTATGGATTTTGTTAGACACTCATGATATGTCAAGATATGTCTTTCTGACCTTTATTCCCCATTTTTTTCTCTTGATATTTTATGATGTCCTAAAATAAATGCATATAAATCAAACTGTGATTTAAATGAGACATCTTGACATAATAATAATAAATTACATGTCACAGGCATTGAATGAACACTCACTTTTCATTTACAATTTTTCATCCTTCCCTACGCCTATATCAGCCAATGACAAATCCTAAACCTTTCATCAAAAAGCGCTTGCGATGATGAGGATACATACATGTATAAAAGAGTGAGCAGGATATATTATTGCTTCTTCCAACATTTTATCCAATTGTTTTGATATGTTTGACATCTTGTTTATTGATTCGGCCATTTTTATGCCCCGTTTCTAGTCGCCAAGGCATAAAGTTCTACTCCTGAACGTCCGTCCGTCAACGTACGTACGTTGAAACTTCACGTAGCAGTAATAACTTTCAGGAGACAAAAATCAATTTTTTACGCTCGTGTTCGACAGTCTGCACTTACATTGTTTTAAAGAGAAGACCTTTTCTTCATGGTTTTGACAAACGTATTGAACTATACATAGATATTATTCCATAGAAAGTGGTTAAATGTAACTTTCCAGATGTAATCAATTTACGATTGAAATCTGAATTTTCCTTGATTTATTTTCAAAATTGCTAAATGCCAATTTCAGTTATCTCGCTTGGTGCGGAACAGTTTGATTTTCTAAGCACTGCTAAAACACCCAGGCCGACTATTTATTTCTTTTTTTTTTATGAGGAGAACTGAAAAGTTGTATAAACTTTCTTAGATATAGAAGTTAATTAATCATTTGGTTTAAACATAATAATGGCATTGGGACGTTGCGTAATATTGGACAGATTTAACCAAAGTAACAGAGGGCAAAAAAATTAAAATTTATTCAGCAGCAAGATCTCTTTTTTATACTTAATTTTATATATATTAAAATCTAGAGGTCTCCACAATTATGTTTGAAAGCTATTAATCGGCCAAAAATCTGTATATGTAAAATAATTTTGCTCCTTCCTGAATATGACCAAAAAATGAAATTGTAACAAAACATATACATGTAACTCAAAGACAATCTTACGGTCACATTTATTGACTTGGGACAGACACACGTGACAAGTGCTAGTTTGGTGGATACCAATTATCACCAACGAGTAGCAAAGGAAGAAATCAAAGAAAAAAAAGCAGTAACAAAAGAACTAAATTGACTAAAGAATTCAACGGCAGCTAAATTGTTCCAGATTTTTTCACTACTTTTAACTATCGAACATTTATTTATATGATAAGTTGAAACCTGACTTAAATCGTCTTAATTGTATTGAAAATTCAATTGTCGAAAAGGAAGATGTATATCAATTATTTTTCTTTGGTGATGGGTTTATAATATGACATGTTGTTTGCTGATAGATATAAATGTAGTCAGCAACCGGCTTAATTGAACTATAATAATAGATAAATGAGGAAACATCATATGCAATTGTTTCTTGTCGTCAATCAAAAAGGTGTCAAATTTCAACTGAAAACAAACTCATCCTGATTTGAGGTATTATACAGTTTCGTTTAAATAAAATAGTACCAAACGATAAAATTCGATAAAAGTCCAAAGGGATACAACTCGTCAAACGAGTATTAATTTTGTTGCCAGAGAAAATGCAATGCAGATCATTAAAGAAAATGATGCAGCAGTGTTTGATACATTTGTACTAACTTTAAAGTTTCAGTCGTTACTCATATTTTTTACAATTCAAGTACACCATGGAAAAATGATTTTACAATTAGGCAATGAAATGAATTATAGATGTGTGTTAGTTTGTTGGTTGGAGTTTAACACTACTTTCGACAATAGTTTAGTCTATCGCACCGTTTTGTCATGTTACAGAAGTTCCTCCATAACAACAGTTCCAAAAGAAGAAATATTATATAATATTAGTTCCTCTGGAACTTTTATTGTAATATTTGTTCCTGGCGGAATAAACCTTATATAATACATGTTCCTACAGGAAAGAGTTTAATGAAATAATCTATAAGAAAAGTTCCATTGGAACTTCTGTTATGAGGAACAAATATATGTTGACATGCTCTTATTTATTTTTGGTGTGGGAATGTATGTTGGACAGATACAGTTTACATTTTTCCAACATTGTACTTTTAATTTCATTAAGTACCCATAAATGAACTGTATATTTCATTTGGACCATGAAAATTCATAAAGTTTGACTGGTCTTCCCATTTTTAGCCACCTAAGATTGTCTGTTGAAGATAAATCCAGAAAAGCACTTTACACCCAGTTGAATTTAGCTTTAGAATATATTTTTATAAACGTATGTGAGATGTAGATCGTGTCTTTCTTCATATATTCCATATTCATTCTTTTAAATATATGCCCAAAAATTCAGGAAAAATGAACCCAAAACGACTCACACCCTTGATAACAAAACATACAGAAAGCAACCCAACCTTTTACAATGACAATATTATTATGATATTATTTTTAAATTTTTTTAGGTCTAAAGGGTTTCAGATGAGGTGTGGTCGACATATAGCAAAGAATTCTCGTCAAAAAGGTGCTAGGGGCCATCTTAAACTTGCAGTGAAGTGGAAGTTTTATTTTATTTTTTATATATACAAGATTTTTGTGTCAATATTTACTCCATATCCTTTCCTTTTATTTCAAGCATATAAAATCCAGTGTTAAAGTTACAATAAATTGTGCCAAGTCTATGACTTAATAATAAAAGTAAATGTATCCATTCCTTTAAAAAATCACATTGATATTCTGAAAATACAAATGTGTATATAATATCTCTCAGACAAGATGAAGGTAACTAACATAACAATAATTTTACAAACCTGATTTTCAAACAGTCCAGTTCAATATCTTCTGTATTGTGTAAGTTGTTTTAGTGATTATACCATTTCCCACCCATATCTGTAGAGATAAAAATGATTGACGTCAGCTCAGGTATGATACAGGTATGGAAATACTCTATCAGTAATTACAAGATAGGACTGTGCTGTAATTCATATTACAAACATATTGAAAAATAATTGATTTGCTACCTGTTAGTGGTTGAGGACTGCAATTCATTACAAAGAAGTAGGTTGATACTGAGTACAATTTTCAAGCACTCAAAGCACCATGGTGTTCTTAAGGAGGGTAGTATTTGAAAAAATTGCAATAAAATTACTTTCACTGAGTGTTTCTTCCTGAAAGTTGATCACTTACAAGGGACAGATTGAGACAATTAGAGCCTGGGCCCCTTTTCTGGAAATATTTTTTACAGGAATACAAACCAAAATTTGACCAATTACCCTTGTTTTGATTCAAAAGTGACGGGTCCCATTTAGAAAAATTTAAGATTTGACTCTGGTTACAAACAATTTAGTGTACACATCCAAGAAATGTTATATCACACTTGAAATAACCTGTTTTGTTTGAAATAGTCAAACACCTTCAAGATAAAGAAAATCAATTATAAAACAGGCTTATTGCAATGCGATAAGATAACCTTTAGTTATAATAATAAATTTACTTGATTTTTTTATTTGCTTCAAAGAATTGGTATAACGGTGTGTCTAACATGTCTATTGTTTTGAATGTGGGAATAAAACAACAGGCGAACATTTCACAAACGTTGTGAGTGTTACGCGGTCTTAGCTTACATGCGTTAACAGGTCTAATGAGTTATCATTAGATTTATATGTCTTTCTGTGAAACTTTCGCCAGCTATTCAAAAACTTGTTGAATTAAGAGCTGGACAAGAAAGTCAATTATACTATTCTTGGGAATTGCTTTACAAATCTTTTATAGCTGTTGCAAGGTGTCACTGAATCCTCGACTTTTACTCCATTATAATCAGAGGCATCCAGAAGCCTGTTTCATTCACCTGACAGAGACTCCTCACTGATCTATGGCAGGTAGGAGTGTAATGCATATTTTGGTAGAGGACAACTGACTTAGTAATCACACATAAGAAAATTCTAAAGTTAATTTTCCTTACAGGCCTATTTTAAAAGTTTGTCTGTGGCAGCCAGTTGTCAAGAAGGGATGCAGGACATAATTTTGGGAGAACATTTCAACAAACATTCCCATAAGGTCGTATGCTAAACTAAGTCTGGCTGTGGCTACCATCTTTGTCGTTGAGCAGGAATGCCTGACAACAATTTCGTAGAAGACCATCTAAGGACTATTTCACCAAAGTTTGGAAACAAATGATTCTGTTGTTACAGACCAGACAAGATGAATTTAAAATATACTGCCTACCTCCTTTTCTATATTTGGTAATTGCAGGCATTTTGGTTGCAAAAGGGATGGGCAGAATGCTGGACATAATTTTAAAAGAGAACCACCATTTAACGGACCATTCTACTAAACTTTGGTTGCAATTGTTAAAGTAGTTTCTGACAATAAGATTTTGAAGTGGATTTCCCATAGGGTAGGTCCTATGTTCAACTAAATTCTGCTGTGTCGACAATCTTGGTTGGTTGTCAGGAAGCCAAGCAATATTTTGGTAGAGAGTCATATAAAGATCATTCCACCAAAGTTTGGTTGCAATTTGCTCAGTGATTCCACACAAGCAGATTTTATGTGAATTTTCCCATATGGTCCTATGTTAAAACTTATTTCTGCTGTGGCTACCATCTGGGTTAGTCGGCAGGAATGCAGACAAAAATTTGGTGGAAGACCATGTAGAGCCATTTATATTATTTATATTACACCAAAGTTTGACTGCATTTGACTCAGTAATTTCAGACATGAAGACTTTCAAGTGAATTTCCCATAAGGTCATATTTTAAACTAAATTCAGCTAAGACAGCACTCTTGGCTGGTGGCATGTGTCATGATATTCTGACCTCCCAGAAAAAAGTTACCCTGGGGGAAATATATCATATGAAATTTTGACCCAGAGGTAAGAATATCATATGATATTTTGTTCAAGGGATAAGAATATCATAAGATATTTTGACCCCGGGTAAGAGTATCATATGATATAATAACCCCAGGTTTCATTATATTTCTACCCCCTTATGAAATATTGACCATATGTCTTCTCTAATGAAGAGGAACATTTATATCTGCATTGGCTAAAATTTAAAATCATCAAAAATATACCATAGGGCTATAAAAAAGGCTCCCAAATCACAAATGTGTTCCAAAAATTTTTATGTTAACATGATTTTTCATTAATTGGATGTTCTAGGCTACTGAAAAAGAGATGTGTGAGTTATGCCAGCCCATGTACTATACCAGCCTTTCCCTTAAATAATAATAAGAGACAGTGTGAAATTACAAAGTATGTTATATATATCTTATCTCTTTGAAAATTATTCCTGATTTAACTTAATTTTATATTTTTTCTTCAAAAAATGTTTTAAGTGTTATAAATTGTCTTCTTTTTTCAATCAATTGTCTTCTTTTTTCAATCAAACCTTATTAGAGACAAAGAGAGATAACTCTAGCTTGTAACTGAGTAACTAACCTTTTCCATTTTATTTAACTGAAAATTTTCAGCAGTTATATTCTGATTATAATGAAAGTATGATAAAATGATATGAAACATAGCCTAACCAGAGGCTCCAAGGAGTCTGTAATCGCTCACTGGGCAAATTGTTTGTTGAACTTTGTCTCATTGTCTTTATTATTAACAATTTGCTACATGATTGAAAATGACTATCTGATTAACATTGTCAAATTAGAACACATATTTTGTTTTGAGACACAAATCTGGAGCATTTATACCATGCTTGATTTCAGTTGATGTTTCCTAAGGAACTATGCACACATGATATTAAGTCATGGTATCTGAGAAATACTCATTAATAAAGTGAAACCAAAGTCAATGGTGAAAAGTTGGTCAATGGCCTATTTTTGGTACAATCCTGTAAGTCTACAAATGAAGCATTTACACACCAATACACATGTTTGTCACACAGTATGTGAGAACAAGAAACTGCAATTTTAGAGTCAATGATGGAGGAGTGACCATTCTGTAAGATTCTAAAAGATTTAGTGCACACCAACCTTAATAGGCAATTAGCCATATATATGTGACAAAACGAGTCCATACAAAGCAAAACTAGATTTCCATTTTGCCATTTCCAATTAAGGGGAGGTAATCAAAATTTGATGGCAAATTTTAATTGCCATTTTGAATTTCCGATCGGCAAACGATTCACAATTTAAGTACAGGACCATCAAACAATCATTTCTGCAAAGTAACAATTTAATCCTGACTTTGTTGTTTCTGACAAGAAGATGTTTAAATTCTGGACCAATCACAATACATAATTGGACGTGGTGGCCATGTTGAATTTTGGATGGGCACCAATTTCACAAATCTGGTAAAGGACCACCTGTCTAATATTTTAACCAAGTTCAGTTAAAATTTGGTTTCAGAGAAGAAGATGAAAATGTGAAAAGTAAACAAAAGAAGCCGCTGACGCTGCCGACAAGGATGATAACAGACGCAAATTGATCACAAAAGCTCAAATGGCTCTTTGAGCAAGGTGAGCTAAAACCAGAGGCTCCAAGGCTTAAAGTTGCCGAAGCAAAGTTAATGTGAACAAAGATTTAACACATTGCTTGCTAATTGTCTGCTTGTTTTTCAACAT
Source organism: Geukensia granosissima (assembly GCA_032357055.1). Taxonomy (NCBI): domain Eukaryota; kingdom Metazoa; phylum Mollusca; class Bivalvia; order Mytilida; family Mytilidae; genus Geukensia; species Geukensia granosissima. Next base: position 3,947 of record JAULBM010045838.1, on the reverse strand, counting down.
AATAGAAGTCCAATACTGGTTTTTGAAAAGAAGATGAAAAGAAGATGAAAATAAGAAATTCCCATAGGGTCCAATGTTAAACTAAGTTTCCTCATAGCAGCCATTTTAAATTTCTGATCGGCAAACACTTCACAAGTTAGGTACAGGACCAACTAACAATCATTTCTGCAAAGAAACAAATATATCCACTTAACAGCTTCTAACAAGAAGATGTTTGAATTTGGACTAATCAGAAAAGATAATAGGCACTGGCGGCCATGTTGAATTTCTGATCGGCATCAATTTCAAAAATCTGGTAAAAGACCACCTGCCTAACATTTTCTGCCAAGTTTGGTTGAAATCTGTAAAGCAGTTCCTGAAAAGAAGATGAAAATGTGAAATTACCATAGGGTCCAATGTTACACTAAGTTTTATCATGGCAGCCATTATGAATTTCTGATCGGCAAATGATTCACAAGTTAAGCACAGGACTATCTAACAATAATTTCTGCAAAGTAATTCAATCCACTTTATAGTTTCTGACAAGAAGATGTTTGAAACTTAGACCAATCAGAACACATAATTTGACCCGGCAGCCATGCATGTAGACTTTTGGATCGGCAACAATTTCACAAATCTGGAAAAGGACCACCTGCTTAACATTTCTGCCGAGTTGTGATGAAATCTGTTCAGTGGTTTCAGAGAAGAAGATGGAAATGTGAAATTCCCATATGGTCCAATGATAAACTAAGTGTCGTCATGGCGGCCATTTTGAATTTCTGATTGGCAAACAATTCACAAGTTAAGTGCAGGACCATCTGCCAATCATTTCTGCAAAGTAACAATCCAATCCACTATGTAGTTTCTGACAAGAAGATGTTTGAAACTTAGACCAATAAGAACACATAATTGGACCTGGCAGCCATGCATGTAGACTTTTGGATCAGCAACAATTTCACAAATCTGGCAAAGGACCAAATGCTTAACATTTTTGCCGAGTTGTGATGAAATCTGTTCAGTGGTTTCAGAGAAGAAGATGGAAATATGAAATTCCCATATGGTGCAATGGTAAACTAAGTTTTGTCATGGCGGCCATTTTCAATTTCCGATCCGCAAACGATTCAGTTGTCGAAGAATCTGGTTGTTGTGTTTTTTATGTATCAATATATCTTTAGATTTTTGTTCCTTCTAAATGCTAAAATAGGCGGTTACTGGAAAACATTTTTCATTCAATAAAATTTGTATAAAGTGGCCAAGTTCTTTTTGATTATTTATTGTATACTAGGTAATCCTTAAGAGTATGTTAATACTAATGGAACTCGCTCATTATCTTTATTTTCTTTATTTTTAATGCGGTATTTAAGAGTTGGTTTCTGTCCAAATTGTCCACCTTTCATTATTCCTTTTCTACAAATTCTCCCAAGTACCCATGTTTACATTATTGTGATTTTATTCCTTTCATGTGTTCGTTGTACGAACTGGTTTCTGAGCAAATACTGATATGTGTATGTGATGTAATGTTTATATATGCCAAGCTGCACTAAGAAATAAACAATTCTATCTTTCTATTCTATATTCTCTCACCTTCACAGAATGTTTCTTAAAACATGTATTTTTTAAATGGGGGTACAAATTTCTTAAGATTATGTTAAATTGACCCTCTTTTTCAGTTTCTTTTCAACAGAGTTATTATTTCTTTGGGGGTCAAAATATCATACAGGGGGAGGTCAGAATATCATAAGGGGGCATTATTTCACAGCAAGATCATTATATCGCAGGGTCAAATATCATATGACACCAGGAATGCCTAGTAATAAAATTTTGGAAGAAGACAATGTTAGGTCCAATTGAAACCAAACTTTAGTGGCATGGTCCATGCCACCAAAGTTTGGTTTCAATTGTATAAGTTGTTTCAAACAAGAAGATTTTTAAGTGAATTCCCCACACGGTCCAAGGTTTTACTAATTTGGCTGGGGCAGCCATCTCGGTTGGTGGGCAGGGATGCCAGAAACAATTTTGATAGACCATGTAAGGACCATTCCACCAAAGTTTGGTTGCAATTGGTTCAGTAAGATCAGATGAGAAAATTTTCAAGTGAATTTTCAATAGGGTCCTTTGTTAAATTGTTTTTTTTTAGTAATGGCAGCCATCTTGGAAGGTGGGGGGAATATTGGGCAAAATCTTGGAACCACCGACAGAAAATTTCAACAAAGTTTGGATACCCAGTTTCAGAGGAGAAGACTTTTTTATGATCATGGTTATTGTTGACAAAATTACCACGGATGCAATGGGAAAAGCTCACCTTTCCTTTTAAGCCAGAAGAGCTTAAAAAAAATTACCATATTACTGAAACAACATATAATAAAAAAATCAAATGCATGTTCAATTGTAATGAGCAGAAAAAATTAGAGTTGTAATGTTTAACATGTATAAGTTGTATGCTTGTATAGCAGTATTTTTAACTGATCTTAGACATACACTTTTTTTGTTACATAATGCTCATATTTCATTTATTTGTTTACGTTAATTTGTTGTTCTTTTTTTCCCATGAAACTGAGCATTCTATAAATATACATAACATACTCTGAATACTGAGCATACTTAAAAGACTACTACTAAATTCAGAAATTATTGTGGTTTTTGAAATTTAAATCCAAAAATGAAAAAAAATGATTCATGTGCTTATCAAGAAAAAATTGTCAAAATATAGTTTACATATAAAAAACTATGAGTTCTTATTTTTGCAATTATAACTCTGTCACATTATTTGCAATAATTAAAACATGTTACAGCTTAATATTTGCAATGAAATATAAAACATATGTTAACATGGTTTTGTTTATGACCAGATGCACACATGAAATCTTGCTGATTATTTTAAATAAACTGTATAAAAAAATTTCCCAAATTTTCAAATGTAAATTATAATTAAAGAAAACAACTTAGCCAATTGAAACCAAACTTTGGTGGCATGGACCATGCCACCAAAGTTTGGTTTCAATTGGACCTAACAAGAAGACTTAAAAATTTGATTTTTTTTAATCTAGTGCCAGCTATATATATCCATGGCACTATGTGTCATAATCAGCTACTGTATGTGTATTTGAAATTTGTACACTTTAGCTACATAACTGTTATACAAATCTGTCAAAAAATTGAATAAACAAGTATGGATACAGAAATGTCTCACCTGCCGATTGAAATTCTAACAAATGTGGATTGAATCAAAACAAAAAGTTGGCCCATCAATTGGGTCAATGAGACACATATTGCCCTATATCATAACAAATTGTATAATTAATTATCATGTTAACTTCTAACGTGTGTGAATAATTTACAAAGTCACTCAGCAATGAAATGAGGCCAAGGTCAGATATAGGGCAGACTGACAGTACTCACTAAGATCTATTTACAGATCAAATATGGTGGGTCTAGGTACAACAGTTGTTGAGAAATGGACTTGAATGTGAAAACTTGTTGCAAAATTAGAGAAAATTATTCATCCATGAAAATGAGGTCAAGGTCATATGGCATATAGAATACTGGCAAGTACCCACAATGATATGACTGAAAACAAAATATGGTGAGTCTAGGTACAACAGTTTCTGAGAAATGAACTTGAGTGTAAAAAATTTACACAGTCACTCAACCATAAAAATGAGGTCATGGTCAATTGACATAAAGCAGGTTGACAACAAGTCACTAATATCTATCTAAAGATAAAATATTGTGGATACAAAAGTTTTTGATAAATGAACTTGAATGTGAAGTCACAGCATTTCAAGATAAAAACAAGTGTGGATACAAAAATGTCTCGCCTGTATATGTGGCTTTGACCCTATAAACGTGTGGACACAATAGTTTTCTTATCAAGATATATCAGCAAGTAATACCACCAGGACATTCATATAAAACAAATCAATAGTCAGAAATTTTTGAAAACATGATAAAGAAGGTGGGTTATTGTT
>JAULBM010045807.1:0-10670 GCA_032357055.1 Geukensia granosissima | reverse complement strand
TATCAAATCATTCCCTTGAGTAGAAGCTGAGAAATCTTTGACAGAAAAAATTGTGGACGGACAGACGGACGGACAGAGGGACAGACAGACAGGGTGAAAACTATAGGGCACCCGCATCTCGATGCGGGGCCCTAATAATGATAAGAATAGCCCTTGGCCATGTACTAGTACATGACCTGTAAGGTGTACCATCATTGACTGCATTGCATCCACACGACCCTTGAAGGCCTCTTGTCGTGGATTTGAGACAGCTGATGAACTGTGGGCATGACCTAACGCTTGAGGAGCAAACTGGCCACCAGGTGTCCATCGAGGTCCATCTGAAAACTAAATAGAACGTTTTTCTTTAAAATATTATTGGAAGCATACTTCTTTCACCTGCCAATATACAAACTGCACATACATGTAAAAAATTAACTTCTTATTTTTATTATATAAACTTAAGAAAGATTTTCTGGTTTAATAAGAACTGAATGCTTATTTTGTAGTTTCATTGAATTAAATTCATTAAATTTCAAGTCATGTGACTGCATTTATACCAATCAGAATGCTCCTGTTTATTGCAATGCATACCAAATGTAAATATATATTACCAAGTATATAATCTGAAAGATTCTTTATTTAGATTTTGTATCTTGTTACAATGTCACAACCTTTATATCACATTGAAGATTCATCTGAACAAATATTATTATTTTACCCTCTTTGCCCTAGCCTTCCTTTCCTTGTCTCGTCGCTGAAATTCTAACTGAAAAGAAAATTAAAAGTCCATTAATATAAATATTGTCAGAAAATGACAAGGGTTGTTAAGCAGTGCTTTTAGCTCAAGAATTTGGCTAAAAAATGAAAAGTTTCCATCATCTTTAATTCTAAATTGTTTGTATTGAAAAATGCCAATTAAAAGGAAATCTAACATTTTTTTTAAAAGTGATTGGTTGTACAATGGTAACTTGGAACACAGAAATACTCTGAAATTACTTCATTTGACACAGAATTAAATAGTATTTAGTCGATTACAATATAGATCGCACAAAAACATTTCAACCAAACTTTGCACAATTAAAAGTCTATCATGTACAAATGTTCAGTTAAAATATCTTTGTGATGTTTTTGTGCAGACATTTCTATTTGAACAAAACACCTTCAAAAGATGGTATATTTAACAGAAAGTGATCAATTCTTGTTGAAATGGTCAATTGTGCCCCGTTGTTTTGGTCAAAATGAGGAAAATAATATGAGTTTAAGTTATGAATAATTAAAAGATGGTTATTAAAAAGCATTTTCACATCAGCTTGTTTTGTTATAAAATCTGACATCTTTCCTTTAAGCAAATTAAGTGTAAATTCCATGTTCACAATAACATTATTCAACATTATGTACCAAAGAGACATATCTTAAAATATACCTTTAATGTTGAATGATTTGCATTTGTAAAATTCTGGCAGAATAAAATTCTTGTGTAAAAATAAATTTACCTCTGTTTGTCGTCTCTTTTTGAATATTTCATCTTCTACTTCACCTAGCTCTGAAACATATAAACTTTTTTGCAGTTTTGAACAATTTAACAGGACATGGTGATCAGTTTATCATTTACTCTCTACATGTTAAACTGGTAAGATCCATCTCGACTTAGCAATTTAAGAAAGGATCGGAGTTACAGCATTGTTATGAATGATCAATATTAATTGTTGCATTCAAATAATTATCTCAGATAATTGTATGGTTTTTGAAAACTGAAATTTCATGGTGACTTAATTCTCAATTTCTCACTTAATATTCTTTCATATACATGTAAAAATAATTATTATAAATTTAGGCTATTTGAACTGACAATAACCTACAACTGATACATTTTTCATAGTGAATTTTATTCTCGATTACCCATTGTGTATTTTATCTTAAAAAATAAATATTAAATAATTCAGGTTATCTGAAATAACTTTATACTGTAAAGGAAATTAGAGGTTTGAAATGTTATTTCAGAAGTTAAAAGTTGTGGTTTTTAAACCAAAACTTCAGTTACACTCCAATTGCGGATTCTTACCTTGCATTATTATCTGTACACGACTTAGATTAACTACCCCACTGTCTGTTAAATACCCCTAAAAGCATAAATATTCAAACCCATCGCTGAAAGTAATTTTAGTTGGTATTTCACATTTACGGAAGATGTACCATAAACAAATTCAATAGTTGAAACTGTCCTGGTTCAAAACAACCATCTCTAAATACTCCAATGAATACTAGATTGTGATCAAATACTATTTTTCCCATTAGACTTTATACATCGTAGAAATTATTTATCATATTCTTTTAGCAATTTCAATATACACTAAGACTTTCTGACAAGATTTGATTCTGAAAATAAAGAGCATATCTGTGTTCAGTCTTCATATTTTATGTTTTTTTATGTTACAAACAAGATATGAATATATTGACTGATCACAGGTGTACTCTTTACTTTCTGCACAGACAACAGTCAAAACATGTGGTATTTTAAACTAAACCTGTGGTAATGAGAAAATTGTACATTGATCAAGTTTTGACTCTGACAGCACAGTGTAGGACACTTTCATGGTAAAACAACGACGTTCTTCCATCATGCCATGTTTATTCCATGATTTTATCCATATATTAATTATATTGAAACCTTGATATTTTGGCAAAATGAGGCTTCATCATACCTTGTCCTTTTATCCAGAAGTCAGACATTTTTCATATACTTTTAACCATGATTTTGTAATCATACAAAACTGATTTATTCTTATCGATTTTCTGGTCTGTATCAACGTATATCCCATCAAATATGGTATACATAGAAGAGATGTCTCCAAATACAAGTTATCATACTTTAAGCAACTTACCCCAGTCTTCCTAACACAGTTTTTGTAAAGTTTTATAAGTCTGTCAATTGCCCCTTCTCTGTAGATAATAAAATGAACATTTAATCATAGCATGATTTATAATACTAATGTTAAATTACTTACAGGAAGTGCATTTTAATACATCCAGCTACAAACATGAAAGTATAAATGATAAAATAAGCTTTTATAATAAGGATTAAAAATTAATTTGCAAATTTGGTGAATCATCATCAGTACAAGTGCATTCTTTGCTCATATTGTATACATTTTGAGAGGAATTATGCATAATATTTGATAAATTATTTTTGAAATGGTTTAAACATGTTTTCAGAAATAAATTATAAGTTTTAAATTGAAGCCTGGCTTAATTAATTATATAAAGATATCTAAAAATGTTTTGCTAATGTCTTACATCTACTGTAAAATAACAATAAGCATTTAGTTTTGCATATAAAGTATTATAAGTGTTCTTACCTTATTTCTAAGGATGGTAAATGAGGTAGAAAATCATTACCAACAAAGAAACACATAAATACCCAATCATCTAAACTTCTCTGAAAATAGAAAGAAATATAAAAAATATTCAGTCATCTAAAGCTCTCCGCAAGTATAAAAACCTAGAAGTCATGTGAAAGTTACAGAATAATTTCTAACTTGGACTATCATTTCACAGAATTACAGTGGATGCATAAAAATATTGCTTCCGAATATAAATCTGATTGTGTATTAATTTTTAGAGGTGACTAACTTTGACAGAATGAAGGTATGACACATGCAGATATATTAGTTCTAATATTACACAAGATGCTTATACTAAAAAATTTTTTCTAAATACTGGAACAACTTTGGTAACCAAACATTAACCCAACATTCTTAATGGATGTCATTGATTGATTGAAGAACTTTTATTTCATAAGCTTTCATAATATGGATCATAGATCTTGACAGATTAATTGTAAGGAGTAGATCCCCAAATAAATCTTACAATCAACATACAATTATTTCTTCATTTAGAGAACTTTTTGTGGAACAATACCTGAGCACTGCTGTTAAATAAAACAACGTTTGTTTCAGAAAAATTTTTCTGGGTAACTTTGAGCACACATAATATTGGTGATTGATTGAGCAATATAGAAAACTTCCAACAAAACACATTGCATAAATAAGTCATTAGTAGGGGTTGTTAGAAGTGTCCATCAAATTTATACTGCAGAGTCAAAAGGAAGTTCCAATTAATTTAAAACAAGAATGATTTAAGCCTTGCATTGGATTTCAAATATCATTTCAAATTACCAGTAAACATGAAGTAGCTCTGTGGCAGCCTGAAATGACGGTACATCGCATCATTATAAAGCTGTAAATCAAATATTAACCCATATCCCCATACACAAAATGAACAGGAATTTGCACATATCGTTGTAAAATGGTGATATTTGACAGCAAACAAAACTGCATACAATGTTTGTCTCATCTATTAAATTCAAAATTAATTCATTCAGTTGGGAGCCTGGATAAGTATGAAAAATTTTGGCCAATGGACAGAGAAGTATGATTCAAATATAGGGTTAAAACCAAAAAAAAAAACTGTTGACAGATGCATCTAATGCAACATATTTATATTTCTTTTAAAAACTAACCTCAAAATCATATTTAAATGGTAAATTTGTCATTAACAACTCTCTTTCTAGATATTCTCTTAATATATTCAACCTCAGGAATATAAACTGCTGTTCTGAATCAAACATCATAGGTTCTTCATCATGCTGAAAAAAGAAACCCATTTGATAAAAATGACATTAAAATTAAATGAGCAATCTAATGAAAGCATATGGTAAATTCAACAGAAATGTGCAGAGCAATGTTGAATAATTACAACTGGTAAATGACCAGTAGTGTAAGTATAGTTAACTGGTAATGACCAGTAGTGTAAGTATAGTTTCTATGTGTTTTTTCTTCATTGTATTTTTCATATTTTTCAGGGATGTCATCAAGTATTTTCAAGCACTTTCAGAAACTTTTAAACACAAGAAGATAAAGATTGATTTGTAAATATTTATGTTTGTCTTGTTTTGAATTGGATTTAAAATAATTAACTATGTTTTCTTTTTGTTGTATTGCCTCTTATGTCATATTATGAAAACTAGCCAGTTTAAAAGTCCTAGCTTTTGCCCCTCTATGTCGACTTAGTTGGATACATTACTTTTCTTGCAAACTATTACCGAGTATTCAAATATATTCAGGTATTTGGAACAAGTACTCGAATTTCAATATTTGTTAATTTTGACATCCCTAGTATTTTTCATTAAAATTCCCTTACAACAGAAAGTCTTTTGTCCTCGGAATTTTAATAATTGTAAAAAAAAATACATGTAGTACTGTTAGTTAAGGTGAAGTAAACTTAACACCTCAGGTTTTTACATTAAACAGACATAAGTTTAAATCTAAAAATTTGTTAACTGGAAAAATTTTTTTTACTGGAATAAAACATTATCATATAATTTGGGTTTTTGCATAAACTTCACTAATAAGAATAAGTAATATGAGTTTTATTACTATACATGTATTTATCTAAAAATATTCATCCATGTATCTATCTAAAATATTCAAATATAGAAAAAATAATCTTAAGTTATGATAAAGTAAGGACCCAAGAATTTGTGGGTTTTTACCTCCTGACAAACCAAGGTGCCAGGATGTTTGAAATTATGTTTTGTTTAACACCAGTTTTATCTCCAGAATGTTAAACTTTAAATATTGATAATCAAATGGAAAGTTGCCATTGCACAGTGCACAAAAATCAACTGCTGGTTACGCAATAAATTATAACAAGTAATAGAAGTATATGAAAGGTGAGATTTTAATAAAGCTTGTCTACTCATACCTCTCCACATTTCTCCTTTGGTAATCCTTGACAGTCCTTCATTTCATGGCCTATCTGTCCACATAAATCACATGATCTAGGTTTGTTTGGCTTGAATTCTTCTCTGATAATAGTGAAGTTAGGTTCGTGTGTAGCTAAACCTGTAATTAAACATTGTTTTCTAAAACTATCTGCACATTGAAAATCTTTGAATATAAAATTTTGCAGGATGTTATTTTGTAGTAATCTTCTAAAGGACATACAGAAAAAAAATTATGTAATGTGAAGGGAATAAAAAATTTTCTTTCTGATTTCCCTAAATTGTTTTTTCAGAATTGCTCTAAAAGCATGTTCTGCAAAAAAACTGTAAATTTACATGATGTCTGAAAAAGCACCATATGAAATTAAAGAGTTATTGCCTGGGTCCAAGGACAACAGCTGTTTTGTTGCACCACTGCTATAGAAAATCATTATTGTTGCAGTCAGTTAAAATATTGATGCTTTATTGCAATATCTTTTCATAGGATAACTTCATAAAGGTACAACAAACCAATCATTTTAACAGTATCAAGATCTTTCATTAGACAAAACAAAAATATAACATGAAAATGGTTTATATTTCCAAAAATAATTCCTCAATTAAATAAACAAACTTACCTAACATAATGAGATCAGCTAAAAAAAAATATAAAAATTTATTAATTTAAATCATAAGGTCATATAAATTTAATTAAAAAGATATCATGTACAACATATTTTGTCCTAAACAGTCACTTTCAAAGTGAAGTGGTTTTTTTTTTTTTGCTTTATCTTTCCATGTATGAAATGAAACACATACTGTAAAAGTATTAGTATTCGTGGATTGCAATTTTCACGGATTTAATCTTCTGTTGGTATAAGCAAGTTCTATTTTTCGTGAATATGCTTTTTTCATTTAATGGTCAAGGAAAACTTAAGCTTTTCATGTGTACATATTTTCACAAAAAATAACGACCGAGTAGATAGCTAAATTAATACTTTTACAGTATAAAGGTTATTAATAGATAGCTATATGTTTACATAATAAACACAATATTGTTATTTTTTTATTTTATCAGCTGCAATTTTTAATATATATTGTAAAAATTTATGGAATTAAAGCAAATTGCTTTGTTACATGCTGGAAACTTTACAATGCTCATTGTTGAAATAATCTGAGGGATTGGGAAATAAAACTTCAACTAAGAACTTTTTTATATGAGCGGTTTAATCTCTAAAGTTCATTCATCAGTTTAGGAAGCTGATACTTTTTCCACAGACTCAGATCATTTCTGCTGTAGAAAAAGATTTCTAAATGCAACTTTTTTCCATCTACATATTAAACATACCATCAGCTCCATTAAGACAATGTCTTGTGTTAGGATCATGATCTGGTTGTCCTTAAAAATAAAATAAAAGTTTTGCAATTAGAAATAATTATTCTTGTAGTTCATCTAAACTGAACTTCTAGATTTTGTAGTAATGGCTATTGTTCTAGTTCAAGTAATATAATAGCAGGTTTTCCACTGTATATACGAGTTGGTGTTTGTTATACTTGACCAGTTGTAAAATGTTACTGCTGACTAAGATGTTAATGGTTATTCCATATTCCCCCATTTCTTTTCAGACCAAAGATTTTGGTGGAAATGTCACAATTAATTCAAAAGTGTTTGTAACTTTTATTTTTATTGTATATTGTCAAGAAGAGTAGATGCATATGTGCCTTATTTGCCGTATTTGGCAGAAAATTTTTTTTTTGGAATTCACACAATTAAAAAAAAAATTTTTTTAAGGTGTGTAGTCAATCAAAACAGGAAGATTTTTTTTCTAAATTATTCCAAGGTATCTGAGATATTAAGTGAAGAAATTGAGAAAAATATAACTTTTTGCTGAAAATTGACAAATTTGTTCGATTTTGACAAAATTTCCTGATAAGGAAACATAGAATGCATGCAAGAACCACACAATCATTTATAAGATGTTCAATTAAAATATATTTTTAACTTGACATTTTATGAAATTTGTTCTTGCATTCATTTAAAACTGTTTGGTTCAGTATATTTTAAAGAAAAAGCACCAATATGGCTTTTTGGTGATCTGATTATTGTATGTATTAGGATTTATGTCTTATAGAATTACAGTTTTTTCCTTTAAGTGAGATCTCAACTTTCATGCAAAAATCTCACCAATTTGAATGTTCTAAGTCAGGAACATGTATTTTGTAGTCATCTATTCTTTTAATCTGATTGATATGTGTATTTAAATACTCTTAAGTAAAGCACTAAAAAATGATTGAGGTGAACCAAATAATGAATACTCATTCCTTCACAAGAATAACATTTATTCAAATATGGCACTGGAGAAATAATGGTTAGGTAAACATAAGGATATCAGTATTTACCTCTCTGTCTTCTGATGTAATCCATGATTTTATGCTCTCCCTCTCCAGGTACATTGGCATCTGACAGTATGACTTTAATATTCTGCCATCCTGGGTCATTGTTTATTCTGTCATGTATATAATACCTCAGACAATCAGCTAATCTGAACATAAACGGTGTTCCCTAGAAATAAATAAATTCTCATAAAAATATTCCTTAATGTTACTTCTGGTTAGGCTTTTTAAAACTTGTAACTAATTACTAAATACATATTTTAGGGGTTTTTACACGATTGTCCGACGCTTTAGAATTATGAAATAGAAAGAAAGAATAAGATATTCATGACACAAAAATCTCATATACACAAATAAATTCCCAGCAAAGGAACAGCACTTTTACTGCTGTTCTTTATCTCAAAGTCACAGTGAGGACTTCAACACAGAGAAAAAATTTCCACCTTACCTTAAGTTCAAGACTGTGTTATGATTGTCAACAAATACAAATGCTTATTGTTATACAGTAATGGTTGTTAATTCACCAAATGTATGATCAGATGTAGCAAAGGGTCCTTGTTTTATAATGAAGAAAAATTTTGTGGGATGCCTAATGATCAATTTGGTTTTCTAAAAAAAGATGAAAGAAAATTTTACTTTTGAAGAAATATTATGGCAAATAATTAAATCAACTTACAGGAGTGATACAATTACTGTCAAAATGTTCTCCTTTCTCTTTCTCTGGAGGAAGATTGTATCCTTTCTGTGTTAGTTCATCCCTCAGTCTTGCCATTTCTTCTACTTTCTCCTTGGATTCCTTTGATGCTCTGAATCTTCTTGATCTCTGTTGGTTCATCTTTGCTCTTGGTGCCTAAATACACAATTGTCATTACATTTCTATTATGCCTCATATATATATATATATTTATAGAATCGAAAAAAGGTGGGATATGGTGTAAACATATTTATAGAAGTACTATTTTGATTGGTTCACTCGAACATGTGATTCACAAGAATACAATTCATATTCATCTGAAATAAATTTTCTTTTCCACCCCTTCTGAAGACATTCAGATTTTCCCTACAGATTTATTCTTTGTTTGAAGGTAATCATCAGAGGCAGACAAATAATGGCAGTGCGGTGTGTTGATTCTGTATAATAAATCATTAACTGCATGTCAATTCATGACATATGAAGATTCATTCACCCAAGAAGATCATGTTTCTCTTGGGCTTGAATTGATTAAGATATCTACATATCTCCAGATATATTTTTAAGGCACTAAATGTTCTTGAAGGGCATCTTTTTTTCAATAACTTTTTTCATAACTATTATCTACCATGTCTACTGTAGCCTCTTATAAACAAAATATCAAAACTGAAATCATTAATCATGCAAAATTATAGTTACTTACAACTCCATCAATAGCCATATACAGCAATTTTCTAGGTCTGACAATGGAGAAAATTCTGTCAATGTACTCAAAGATCAGTACCATCATTTCATCCTCATTCTTTGGGGCAGGTCTGAAATATAGATGTGAAATAGATGTGTTTGTTCATGACATAAGTGTGACATATGAATTCATCAAATGATGTTTACAGAAATATGCTGCATTTGTTTAAATTATAAATCACTGAAAATATGAAAAGGCTTTAGAGGTATAAGTTGTCAGGACACAGGATTTGCTTCCTATTGCAATACTTGTTTGAGTACTTCTTTTACTATGTTTGGATCTAGGACTTCCTATGTTTTGGATCAAAAGCTACTGATGAGTGTTTTTTCACTGAAATGTACATAAAGCATATCAAAATTCACCATATTTATTTAACATTGGAAAACTTGTATCATAAAGAACGTTAATACTTTTGCCTCCTGTTCCAAACATTATTCTGATTCTAGGGTAGTTTATCATTATACAATAATATCGTTAACCTGTACGAGGTAAATAACCAAACATCAACGAGAATTTCAATAGATCAATCCACAAAGAAACGTTTTTTGTGTGTATATATTGTCTAAATTGTAAGTCATATAGGATGGTAACATAGTCTATTGTAAAATTTTGTAAACACTGCTGTTCGCTATTAAAGATACTTTTTGATTTACCAGTATTATACATTCTGTATATATTTTTATCATATGTTTAGTAGTAAATACAGCAGTTTTGAATATGTGATAAATAGTCTGCTGTTTAATCCATATCGCGCAACTTTTATGCGCACCCTTATCACACCCCATACTCCGATTTCTCGTTCATATTCTATATAGAGTATCTCTGACTTTTTTATTATTTATTTAGAGGTTTTTTCAAAATGTGTTTTATACAGTACAACCATATTACTAAAGGAGGATAAACAAACTTGGGCAACAGGACCTAAATTGTAAGGTAACCAAGGTGCCTTGGATGGATTTGTTTGTTTGTTTGAATGGGGTTTAACGCCACTTTCAACAATATTTCAGTCATATGGCGGCAGTCAGTTTTACTGGTGGAGGAAGCCGGAGTACCTGGAGAGAACCACCGACCTTGGGCAGGTAACTGACAAACCTTAT
>JAULBM010045796.1:0-10670 GCA_032357055.1 Geukensia granosissima | reverse complement strand
AAATTTTAAATAAAAAGGTAGGATGCAAATTTGCGATGATGACAGGCTCAAATTTGAGAAGGAAAAGTGCAGAACGCTAATTTCCTTACATTTTAATAGTGTGGCATATTGGAAATCTGAGCGCTCAAGCGCATCGAAAAACGGGGTATTTTTTTTAAAGACGGGATCCAAAGTTATTCTAAGCACACCCAAATAAAATAAAATCGTTGCTCTGTTATAGGAATGCAGAGTAATGTCAGTTCTATATCAGTATGTAACACCGGCATTTAAGGTGTATATTTTACTACGATTTCCATATTTACCTTACATGAAAAGACAAAATGTCAAATATTTATTCAAAATATCGGGAAAGAACAACGAAGTGTTCTAATACATACATATATTTGGTTGCTTTGATGCAGTTTAATGTGTAAGATGAAGTATTGGGTAAATTTTGCTACGAGGTTATCGCATTTCTACCACAAGTCACAGAAATAATTCGTCGCATGGGTAGAAAAGTAACATAAAACAGGTAGCTCAGTGTCCACTATCATGCACTGCGTAAAAAACAATCACATGTCGCATTGCAATGTCCATTAAACACGACTAAATTGCAATTTTCTTAATAAGTTATTAACTCAAATATATTATCTACAATTTCAAATATTTGTGATAATGTAGACGTTGAGAAAACGCATAACCTTTATGTATGTGTATGCTTGCTTAAAATTGAGTTTCTTCCAATAATATGGTCGAGTGTTATCTAGTTTTCATATTTTTTATTTGCTTGGTTATATTCTTGGAAGACGTTCTTCTTTGAAATGAATTTTGTGCAAATTGGTCGTCGTACCGGATGTTTTCCTTTGATTATTCCAATAATACTTATGGGTACAGAAATCACATTCGCGTGTTCCAAAATCAACGGTTTTAAGATTCGCATTTTGGTTATAGTGGGTAAGATATAACTTAACTGTCTTGTTTTAATATTATACGACGGCAAAATTGGTCGCATTATGTAATGGGCATGTCGTCGTCGGCGTTATGTTTCCGTTCAATAACTTTAGTTCTAATATTTGGCTCCATTTTAAAATTTAACACAATGATACCAAATATAAATACAGGTTGGGATTGGTTTTGGGTGATCTAGCCTCAACCTTTTTTTAAGGAGGGTCCAGTAGGGGATTTTTCAAATGCAAGTTTTTTTTTTATTTTTGTCCAATTTTGATAGGGTTTTTTCTTTGTATTCCCCATAAAAAATGACACATAATAGGAAAGAACTAGCTATTACTGTTATTGAGATATAGGGTTCCAAAAATGGACACGCCCTAGTGGGGGTATTCAATTTGTTTAATATGGAAAATAAAAAATGCAGCAAAAGTTGCTGCAAGCACTTTTTATAGCTTTTTCAGATTTTTGTATAAAAGGGGTTAAGGGGTAAAAAAAATGTGATTTTGCAGGAGATAAGAAATTTTTATTTAGATTTTGATGTTTTTTTTTCATGTGATTCCTCTCAATTAGAGATTTCATTAGTATGTCAACGGATTTTCTCTATGTCTTACTGTTTTCGAGCCAAATTGGATCAAAGTAATAGATGGATCCAATTTCGTATAATATGAAAGAAATATATTTTTAATACGATTTTGATAGGGTTTTTTCCAAATGAAAATAGTCTTATTATAAAGGCAGTCTAATATTTGGTTATGAATATAAGGGTTTCGTAATTGTTGTTTAAAAATAAAATAACAAAACAAACACATAATATTACTATTAACTATTAATTCCTTCGCAAATTTTATCCTTAAATATGATACCAAACATGTGATACTTGTTTAAATGACCCCCCCCAAGTATAAAAATAATTAGCAACGTAATATACCAATAAATTAAAACAAATTAAAAGAAATTCTCTAATAAATAAATATTCCCAATTCTGATGAAAACAATTATGGCGGTAAGGAAATGACAAAAAATATTGTTTCTAATTTTCAACAATTTATAGAAGTTGAAAATATATATAATAAATCACAGCATACATAACCAGTCTTGCTTGATAATGTGTTTAAAAGAACATTCAAATTTAAAGATTAAATAAATTAAACATTAAAGACATGGTTTATTCCCAGTTCGTCTACTGGGGAAAAATTGTTATTCCTATTTGGTCTACTTTGTACAAAAAATTTTCTTTGAAATAAGATATGAAATATGTTTTAAATTATATTTTATTTATCAATATTTTTTGTATTTTTAGATGTGTAAATTTTTGTTGTGGATAAATTGCCAACTGGAAACCATACTTCTGAGTTCATATGGAATGGATTCATCCCTTAAGATTTGACAATTACCTTTCTTTTGTCTACAGTTCCATAATATACCAATTAGGATTTGATTATCACCGTTAATTGTTATAATTCTGAATACCTACCATTAATTGTGTTATTTAATAAGAAAGTGGGTAACATACAAACTGATAATTATTTAGATGTTCAGTTCAACAAAAGATTGTTATTTGAACAATTCTACTTTCAATATATGAATGTTAAAGTTAAATAAGCATCCCGAAAAATAACTTTTAATATTTTCTATCCAAAATGATTTTAAAAAATTGTACAATGTGAAATAAAGTGATAGTTTCCCTTCTTCTCTTTGGGAAAGACCTTATTTTATCAGAGTAGACCAAATGGGAACGGTCAAATATTAGACGAACTGGGAGTAGACCAAATGGGAGTAGACCAACTGGGATGTTACCGAAGACATATTCTGTTCAATTATGAGACAGGTTTTGATTGTAACCATATCGCATCTAACTAAACAATTCTAAAATCGTACTGTTGTAAAATAATTTGACATAATTAGGGTTTGCTCGATTCTCATACTATTGTGTAAAATGTGTTTATATAATACGATCACTGCTAACCTTTTCAGGCATGTAAAATAGTTAATCGTTGTAATGAACTACATTTTAGTGAAGAAAGAAAAGAAGGAAAAATTGGGGTTATTTATTGATAAAAATATTTTGATGCATTTTTTAGACAAAAATCATTTGTTTCCGACTTATCGTGAAAATAATATATCGTATTGTATGTGGTTTCAAACAGCTTGAATATATCTTGTTTAAAGGTTTTTTTTATTAATGTATTTTCTTAGAGTAACCTGTGCAGTATTGTTTTTTTTCAAATTCGAGGCACCTGTACCTCATCAAAATATGACATTTTGTTTTCAATTATGTTTAATGTGGATTCAAAATTTTAAAAATGCACATAACTTCGTTATGTCCAAACGAAAATCAATAGGTTTGTATTTATTAGTTTTTTCAAGGATTTACACTCATTTTTATTTCGTTTAATGATTAAAATAAAATAAGGATGAAACCTCTTGTTATTACTTTTGTTGATAAAATATTTACATTTCTTTGAGGTATACAGACTTTCACGTTTTGCATTTAATACCAATAATTTTTTGAAGAGTGATTAAAGGGGTCATACTTTCGTAATTAAACAGTTATTTAGAAATACAAGCTTACCTTGATGGAGATATTCCTTCCGACTGTACACTGAGCTACCGTTTATTCGCTTCAACAAACAGAGCTTCCGGTAACTGTACAATTCCGTCACGACTGGATTTTTTAACGATTTTTTGGTTGAAACATAGTCAAATTGTGCCGAGGTTTGAGAGAATTGTAACAGTAGCACATTTATGACATTCATATGTGTGTTAACATAAATGTTCGGGGGAATGCATTGGTATAATTCTTTTTTAGGAAAGTCTAATTATTAATTAATATTATTACGATGAAATAGGGTAATATTTCGCTTCTTGTTTAAATTACGAGATTTGAAATGTTTGGTACAATGTTTGTAAACTATGAACGAGTTAGACATAAAGCTTTAAATATGTCATATTCAAAACTTAAACATTTAGAAAGAGTCATTTCCAGCGAGTGCATTAGTATATTTTTTATTAGAAATTGAATATTTTATTTCGTTAAAAGCAGGGAAAACATTGCATTTTTTCTGTTTTATTTTCAAAAAATCAATTTTCCTAAACGGGATCTAAGTTTCTCCTTTGTTTTAATGTCCCTTTTTCGAATCTATTCTTTGATTTATAATCACATGAAAAATCATAAAAATAATCGTTTTTCTTTATTCGATATTCGAATATCGAATAAGAAACCAGTTACCTATCGTTATTGAGATACCGAAAAAGAAGCCAGTTACTTTTTGACGTAATTTTATCTCTCGTCAAACCAAAGTCAAATACTGCAATATATTTAAGCGCAAAACAGCGCATCAAAGCACAAAAGCAGTCTATTGGGATAAAAGTACTTCTACCAAAACTTATTGTCCTGTAACAGTACAATATTTTGCATATAGTCAATATAGGTCACATTTCTGTGTTAAGCGTAACGCAGCGCCAAATATTCAATATAAACATGAAATTAAAGGAGATTACAGTACTTCTATTTAACGAGGCGCCACGGCCGTCAAGGTCTAATTTCTCCAACGAAAGCTGGCAAAAGTCTTGACTCTTTTAGGCTAGAATAGTTTCTATATAGTCAATTTAGGGCACATTTCCTGTGATAGGCGCCAGGTTGCGCCAAAAAATCATTATATACTGCTCATTGCGGTTACTGTACTTCTTTTGATACTGGCGCTGTGGCCACAACGGTCTAATTTTTCCAATGACACCTAGCAAATCTCATTGTATTTTAATAATACAATATTAGGCATATAGTCAAAATAGGGCACATTCCCTGTCTTAAGCGCAACACAGCGCCAGATATTCAATATTAACATATAGTAAACAGAGATTACGGTACTTCTATTTAACGAGGCGTCACGGCCGCCACGGTCTAATTTCTTCAACGAGACCTGGCAAACATCATTACTCTATTATGGTCAAATAATTTGTATATAGTCAATATAGGGCACATTTCCTGTGATAGGCGCCAGGTTGCGCCTAAAATCAATATACTGTGTTAAGCTGTTTTTGGTTAAAAAAAATGTGACACCTTCTGCCTCCAGTAAAGACATAAATTGGATGAAATAGTGCTTGACAAGGCGATACCTGTTTAATCATTTGCTGTGAAAGTACAATATAAGAAATTATTTATCTTTTATCATTTTCATAGTTAAATGATCAACGAATGTTATAACATTTCTTATTTTAATAAAGCGAATTTTATTTATATGCACTACTTTACACATCCTCGATATATGGCAAGCCGTTCTAGTTAAAAATACAACACATAACATAAGACACGCTTGAGCAAAACCATACGCCCTGTTAATTTGAAAAATTTTAAACCATCTCTTTGGAATCTAGAAAACAAATTCTAATAATATCTAAATTTTTGAAATTGCAAAATTCATGTACTTGTCACAGTGAATGCCACGTTTATCTATTGTTTTTTTCTTGTAAACTATTTGGTAAATTAAAAACTAATCAACTAATTCGAAAGTAACATGTACACTGAATGTAACATGTTCACCTTTACATTTAAAGTAAATTATGGTATTTTCCTCCATGCCTCAAAGGTCTCGAAGATACAAAATTTGTTCTTGGGAGGGACAAACCTTGTTTTGTTATTAACAACTCTGATTCTTGAAACAGGTACTCATTTGCAGAATGCTAGATCTCTTGATTGACAACATTTTCGTAATGTTTGATGGACATGTATTTCAACAGACTGTTGGCATTTGATTTGGGACAAGCTGTGACCCCTCTCGTCGATTTATTCCTTTATTCGTATAACGCTCCATATAGATCCTTCTGCAGAGAAACGAAAAAAGTCTCAATCTTTCGGTTTCACGTTCTGCTCTAATAGATGATGTTCTTTCACTGAATAATTCTAAATTTCGTTCAAAGACAAAGAAATTAAGCAGAATGTTTGTATAGTTGGACTAACAGTCCAATTAAGCAATAGAAAAATAGGGCACTAATCAAGAGGATACAGCTAGACTTTTATTGAGGTGATCAATGGGAAAAGCTGTCTGACAGTTTTGTTGGAGCTTCCAATGTATAGTCTCTCAAGCTTTAGGTCAGCCAAAATTGTCACCGAGACGTAAATAATTTCTTTTCATTGACACAGCGATCGAACTGTACCATGAGCAAATAAATATTAAGTTCCAATTTATATCAAAAGATCAATGCGAATCTGGGAAAAAAGAATTCGAAACAATGAAGTGAAATAGTTTAAGAAACAATCGCGATTTACACTATCATCGGCAAAGGAACTAATAGTGTACGAGAATCAGTGGTTACTGTTTGCAACCATTTGGATAAAAGAGGATATTGGGGTTCTCTAACTTCTGAAATTACAAGTGCAGATGAACATGGATGTACCAAAATACTTGGATAAAAAATGTCAGGGAATGAATAACAGTTTATTGTTCAAAGTCGGAGATCTTATGGTCGCTACATACGAAAAAAGTTTACTACATACCCACCAAACACGAAACATTTATAAAACGTTTTATAATGGTTTCTAAAAGGTTGGTTAATAAAAAACATTTATACAACGTTTATAAAACGTTTTGATATGAATGTTTATATAAACGTTTATTAAAACGTTTTTAGAAACATTAAGAAAACGTTTTATTGTGGTTAGATGAAAACGTTTCCCTTTTGACGTTAAACGAATGTTTTTAATACGATTATTTTAAACGTTTGTTATAACGTTTTCAAAACGAGGAAATAACTTCTTTTATATATCTTGTACTCAGATTTTTTTCACGATTAAACTTTTATTTCTTTAAAATATGAAAATTCTAAGGATTTCATTTCCCTGTCTTGATAGTATTGTCTTTGATTCGATGGTTTTTGGTGAGTTTAAATTACATTTGAAATAGGGCGACGAAATATAGTTAATGACCACGTGACTTTCAAAAAATCGGATATACTATTAGTTGCGTATTTCATTTAATTTGTTTTTCTCGGTTTTCAAAAAGAATTTGCGAGTTTAACATAACAATTATTCAGTTTGATATTTAATAGAGACAGTTCTTTGTGTGGAAATCGATAAAGGACAGAGAGTTTAATAAATTGTAAAATACGAAACAAAGGTTTTTAGACAACCCGCCTTTTTCAAGCGCGATCAAAGAAGAAGATGAAACTTTGACACTTGCAATTGTACGAGGAATAGTTCACAAACTTAGACAGGTAAGATATCATAGACACAAAGCCACGATCACCACTACAACCTTATAGCCTCACTTGTTTTGGATGGCAGCACAAGTATTTAACAATCCACACGTACCCCGAGAAAGATTTTTTCCGGAGCACGTGTGGGTAAAATTATGCCGGTCTTTGATAGAAACATGTGCGTGTGGTTGATATCGATGATATTTAAGTTGATCCAATGTCACTCCCATCCAAATGAATTTGAAGTTTTTCATTTAATGTACATGAATTTGTAATTTCAATATTAACCCCTCCCCTTCCCCTGGGGGCAGCAGGGGTATGACAAAAGGCCGTTCAGTTTCTCCACCAGCAGGTAGAATTTCTGCTAAAGGAGCGTCCATTGGTTTGGCAGGATATATAAATACTCTAGCATCCCTTGAGTAGCCGAGTTTAAGTACAGGCTACTAGGTTTCCCCCAAGGGCAGGTGAAAGTCCTATTGAGGCGTACACTATATTGGGGTGTATAAATTCTGGGATGTGAACATTGTCATACTGCCATGGCCCATGTTTGGACTTGAGATCATATTGTTGACTTTTAAGAAAGATTGAATTGATTATTCTCCTTGATTGCCTTTTTATGTTGATTTCATGTTCACAAGTACTTGGAATTAGAGTTACAATGTATTTTATTCACCTGTATCATATCTACGTGACCAAAAGTAAAGCGATATAATGAATATTTGATAAATTGTAATGTTTCACCCCTAGAACTTCCTGGTATTGAAAAGAAAATGTTTGATTTCAATTTAACATTGCTAATGCCAAAAGTTTACCTTGTGGCTACATCTGTAGTGGATAGAAAACCGGTCGCAGCACAACATGTCTAAAGGAAAATTTTACCTAATTAGACATTATTTTCCCAGAATGTCTAATCCAAAATTTAGGGTAATTCCCAAAATGTCTTAATGTAAAACTTCAATTATTATAATTTTTTTTTTCGCAAAAGGTATAAGATAAATTTTTAAGCTATTATTGTAGAATTAATAGACAAACTTCAAACGGAGTAAACATTATTACTTTTATGAGAAAGAGTATGTTTTTGCAACAATGTAACACTTTATGATTTGTTTGCACACCAATATTTCCTTTCTGTATGTTGTCAGACATATTCCTTATTAAATAATAAAAGTTGTCAATTAGGAAAACAAACTTAAAAACTTTATAAAAAATGTAATTTTGTTTGGCTAAAATAAAAAAGATAAATAAAACATATTTTCAATAAGTATTGCATTTCGTTTCCTTTATTACTATTTTTTTCCTTTTGAGACATTTTGGGAATTAAACTGTTTTTTTCATTAGACATTTTGGGCACAATTTCATTAGACATTTTGGGAACACACCAGAAAACCATATCATCTGTGCAATATTTGCATCAAAATAAAACTTATATAATTTCTCCTCATAGGCACTTCAAAAACCACATCATTTAGCTGTAATTGCCAATGCCATACTATAATATCATTCAAACCTGATTTCTGCAATAGCATGGGGGTGATAATATAAAGAGTTCAAATAATCAGACATGAATGTGAAGCTGGCTTCAGTTTTGGCTTACACTGTTTTCTGAATAATTTTTTATACTAAATATAACAAAACTATTAACATTACAGTGTAAAACAAACAAAAATAAGCTTAAGCTATCTTTACTAAAATTGAGTGTCTATTGTGTGATTTCATATAAATCCATAAAAATAACAGGTGTTTTGAGTGATCTCACAACAGAATAGTCTTAAATTGAAGAAAAACGAGCAAAACAAATCATTTTGACAACAGTTACACTTACCATTATAAACTAAGGTTTATCTGTATAGTTTTTTATGCGGAACAGTTGTATTGTCATCTGAAGGACCAGATTTTATTCATTAATATGCTGACATCATATTTCTAATGATCTTTCAGATTGAGAGTTTTTGAAGAGTCCAGAATTAAAGGAGAATCTTACAAAGAACTTTTCTAAAATGTTGGACAGACCAAAGGCATTGTTTGATATATACAACAGGTAGTTCTCTTTTATTGAAATAGAAGTGACACGTAGGCTACATTTAAATTGTTTCGATTTCTGTTTAAAGTCAAGAAATAGTTTTTCAGATTCTTAAAGCATTAATGACTGTTTTTACTTTAAAATTTATTTTTATGCCATATGATGAGGGCACTAAGTTATACACTGTTCCGTATGTCAGTAATTTTCGTCAAAGATTTCTCGGCTTGTGTTTTTCTGATTGATTTAATATTTGGTCTGAAGCATAATCTGGGTCAGTTGTACAATGTCTCCTCTTTCAGGTCCGTCCTATGACTACTTCTTGTTTGCAGAGACACTGATTGAATTTCCTGTCAGTAAAATTTTTGTCAAAGTAATCTTGGCTTGTGTATGTTTGATTTATTTAATATTTGGTTTGAAGTTTAGTTTGCCTTCATAAATTATTGTAAAATTGAGTGTATCCAGTATCTTAATATAAATGCTTATTTTTCTATTTTGCAGCCAAGTGATCCCAGGTTAACTGCCAAGAAGAGTGAGGCTCCAAGATTACTAGTTGCATAAAAAGAGGATAACCATATTTGCATTATTATATTGTGACTGCATTAAAATGGATGTTGGCTTTATATTAATAATTAACTGATGCTGTGACAGTATTTAATTAATACTATGTTTGGGATATTTCTTATCAAAAACAACATCAATTGCTTGGACTTTTGGAACACTGTGCTAGAGGACAAAGTAAACAAATTTTATACGAGTGGAAATTATCTCAAGTGTGTGAGAAATTTTGAAGCTAATTGATTAGATTGTTAACAGTTTATTATGCCATTTTAAAGTTCAGACAAATTCTTACATTTCGTTCCGGAAAATTAAGATGTTTTAAAGAAATCAAAGTGACTGGCAAGCTTATTAAAATCATTTTGTAAAATGTACCCTATAACTTATATCCAAATTTTTGCCCAGTGATAGTTGTTATTGTCTATGTTAGTTAAATAATCCTTGAAAATATTCAAAGAATTTTTTTTAGTGAACATGGTGTGAAAAGGCATGCACATTTATTAAGTTAAGTGAAGCTGCCATTCCTACAGATGTGCTCCTTAAAAACTAAGTTAAAACAATTGAATCCTTAAGCTTTCGTATTTTGAATAAAAGGGGAATATTCTCATGAATTGTGAAATTAATTACATTGTACATGTATTAAAGGACAATTTGGGTTATTATTAGTTTTTTATCATGACATCCACAAAATAATTGCAAGATTCTTGCAATCAACATTGTATTAAATACGATTTAAAGATATTAGTGCAACTTATAAAATATTGAGCAACCATTTTAATGTTGGAACGGTAATTTTTACAGCATGTACAAAGGTGTTTATAATAAAGGTCATGATCACATCCCCCATGTTCCAAGGCATTTGTTAAGGAAAGTTTTAGCCACTTAGGATAACTTATTCAATAATTGAGGAACACATGCTTAGTTATAAGTATGACTGCTTTTCAATCAATGTAATTTTATTATAAATATGTTGTCA
>JAULBM010045774.1:0-10671 GCA_032357055.1 Geukensia granosissima | reverse complement strand
CGTGTCGTCCAAATCAATGAAGCGTAACTTACCTTTGAATGATTGTAGAGTTTACCTTTTGTGTCTTTTATCATATTTAACACACATAATGACTCCTACCAACAATATTTCATTTTATTAATAATTAAAAAAATATGCGATGTTTCTTTTGCGGTTTAGTATATTTCTCAACTTGTACGTTTTGCTCATGGATGTATGCAGCGAAGTTTTTGATTTTAATAAACGTAAATTGTTAACCAATTTCTGTGATAAATATAAAGTTTTAAAGTTTGGTTGCAAAAAATTGACAAAAATCTGGATGTCAAACTTTTATGGAAATGTGGAACTTGTTGTAAAGTCGTTATTCTTTATTGTTATCTGTTCACCTGTTCACCGCTTTTTAAAATTAGGTCTATTGGTATATAAAATCTGAATGTGTTAATTAAAAAGAATGGATAGAGACAGAACCGTAGTAGGAGTTCAATGTGCGATTTCCGAAATAGGGTAAAATTATGTGTTCCCCTTTAGGTTTTTCTCGGGTATGCATATACCCCCCTAACTTAAGACCTCTATGCATTTAGCTTGTTTTGGTTTTCTTGCAGGTTGTTCGATTACACACAGTAGAAAAGTTCCCACGTATAACAGCAAAAATTGTAGATGATCACTCAAAACAGTTTACTGATATAGCAAATCTGACCCTGCCGCTATCTTCTAAACAACCAATAAATGTCAAAACGACAAAAGGTAAAGATACATATGATATATCAATTATTTGTAATATTTAACTCCCCTTAAAATGTGTAAAAAATAAGTCTTCCGTATTTACGATAAATGAATATATGATCATTTTAATATTTACCTGAACACTCTTTACTTTGTATTCATAAAAAATAATCTTATAATCAAGGAAGTACCTTTATTTGCATCTGATTTTAATATTATTATATAGTTACTTTCCAGCTTTCCAGTTACTTTTCCCTCCGAAAGTTCTATGGTCGCCTTGATCCATATGATATCAGTGTATATCAACTTGTAATGGACCTGTTAACGGAAATAAAAAATAAGTTGATCTCTTCTCGGATTGACGTTAACCCGGATTAGAGTTTATGGATTCCACGACGGGGGTTGCCAGCAAGACAGTTGATGCTTACCCTTCATGAGTACCTGATCCCACTCCTGTTTTGTACAGAGTTCGTTGATTTCAAGCTTTTCTTCCTTCAGTTTTAGTTTTATCTTTTAGTTAGTTTCAAATTTGTCGCGTCGTTTTGGACTATGCACTTCTGGTCTCTCACATTGATACTCTATACTGGATTTGTTTTGTTAATTGTTGTATTATCGTGTGTTTTATCTTTTAAAATCTTTTAAATTTTATTTTCGACATTTGGACATGATGAAAGAGGGTGGTTTGAATCCAACAACAGTAGTGTAAGGACATATGTATAATTTGCGTGTGCCTAAGTCAGTAGTACTAGCCATTAAAATGTCTTTCTGACATTTTTATCATTTGATTTGCATTTTATATTAAGATAGACATTTGGACTCCCATTGAACACTTAAACTTCACTTACACGGAATTGTCACAAGGAGTAGCATTCCATCTGTGGTTGTTCACGAGTGGTCATTATTAACCCTGAAATGCCACCCGCATCACAATTAAAAAGTAGAAGATGACATTTTGTTATAAATTGTTTAAATAAGTTTAAACAACACACAAAAGACAAAATCGAACCCTTCTTTGTAAAGACCGACACACTGAGCCAGATTTTTAACGTGCTAGCTCACGAAACAGTTCGCAAGAAGACACGCCGCGTTACCCAGATACATTATTCTTACTCGGGGACTATCATTTTTCTCTAAAACGTAATTGCTAAGCGGAGAGGCGGGCAACAAACAAAATTTGAATATCTTTGGTTCGAATCGCTTGTGGATCGAACCATCGGTCCCCTTACTCGAGACGAGCATGAAAACTGTTACACCACCGAGGGATGTATATTTACTTTTGAGCATCTTCTGTTTTAAGCGCACCCCCAAATTATTTCTTATATAAAGTGAATTATAGTCCAAGGTCATCAGTGGATGTAAATATATTTGTTCGCCAATTTTTTAATAGATAATATGGATTTTCGTGTTTTATGAATAGTTTCACACTTGGTAATCTGTGGACATTTTACAGCCTCCGTTGTAGTTTAGACTAAGGTTCCAAATTGAAAGCCGTAATTGGACATATATAAGTTTAGATTAGTTGTCATTTGTTGGATAGCTGTCTCATGGACAATCATGCCACATCTCCTCTTTTTGTATTTGTAATAGGATACAAGAATAAAATGCTTTTTACAGGAAAAATAAAAACGGTTGAAGAAGTAGCCAGGAAAGGACATTTCCCAATCAAAGTGAAGTTTGCAGAAAAATATGGAGTAACCCACTACACAAACAATCCATTATGTCTTGATGAATATGTTTCAATATTGCTGCAACGCAAAACAGAATTAAAAGTAATGCTCGGTAATCCTGTTTCTGGAGGTATTTATATATTCTGAGTTCTTGAAATTGAATCTAGTTGTCCTTGTTGTTCTCACATCGTTACACATAATGTATTTGTTGTTTATTTAAAATGTCTTTTTTTCCAAAAGAATATAGATAGACCATTTAAATGTATCTGCATTTTTGCTCTAGACGCTTAGGTGTAACAGCTTTCAGGTGCACGAACGTCGAAGACAGACGTCTGACGTCACATTTAATTGTCTGGCGACTTCATTTTTGCGGGAAGCAACATTATTTTCCCCCCTTTGTTACAGTAAAAATTGCCTGTTGTAATCAAATTCAGTCATATCTTTATTTTCGTAAATTTTCACGGAAACTAACGAAATTTTGGCTTGAAAACATTTATGAACTAATATTAATAAAAATGAATAAGAACATAGGGTCAAAAGAATAACCTGAGTCAAAAGACGGAGACAAGGCAATGTCCAAAAAAAAAAAAAAGAGCTAGAGTTAAAATACAGCACACAGTCTACAAAGTACACTACACAGAGAACTAAAGCGTAGGCACCAAGAACTTCGCAAAAGGTCTAAGGTTCTCCAGAAGGGTAATTAGATCCTTTCTACTGGTGACCAACAACGTGGTACTCGTTATAGAATACGGTGATTGATCATGATGATGAACGAAAAATCCCAACGTTATGATTTTAATCTTTCCACCACACGTATATTTCTTTCATCAGCAACTCTCGATCAATAAAATTCTAATAGAAAGCACAGACCCTGAATTATGTTATCGACTGAGAATTTGCATTTGCAGTGTATTGTTATTACACATGAAAAGGGGGGGGGGGGGTTAATTGTCATAATTCTTGTAGTAAATCTTTGTCTTTAACCAGACCTTGCTGTCAATTTCTAGATGACAGTCAAGATATGAAGCCGACCTTTAAGTTCTGTATACGTAGTATCCTTATTTCAAAGTATGATAAACACGCTCTACATAGTCACCAAAGTTTGAATTATTTGGTGAATGTGCAAAATCTTTTTAGCGGAACGTTTAACCAATAAACTTGTCTAGCTTTTTATGTTTTTTTTTTCACTTCAATATCATTTGGAGAGTATTCACAGGCCAAATGTCAGACCTGAATGACATGAAATTTATCAAACGATGTTTTACAGAAATTTGCTGCATTTGTTATTATTCTAAAGCACTGAGATTACGGGAAAACCTCGCAAAGTATTGCACGTGGTAATTTTCCAAGCCGTCTAATTTGGTTCCCCTTTCGATTTGTTTGGATTTGAGTGCTTCTTTTCCTATAGTTATTTTTTAATGCTACTGATGAGTGATTACTCCCTGAAATGTAATATACCATACCAAAATTATACATATTCATTTAGCATTGATAATTTTTTATTTTGTTAGAAGTTTGTTTCGAAATAATAAAATAAATAGACGAGGCTTGTACCTATTGTAATGACGAAAGTTTATTGAAACACACACATCCATGAAACATAACACGTCAACTGTCTAAACATTTTGTCTTTACTAAACAGTTTATGTGATCTCCACATAACCAATTTCTTTAAGGCATTTGTCCTACAGCATGATTATTTGTCACGTTATTATGAAAGTTATCTTTCAATTCGAATTTTTAAAAGTGTTGTTGGATTCTCGGTCTGCTAAATAGATGCATTTTAAAATTTAGATTATCAACCTCACTGCCCCATTCGTCCTTTCCATTGCATATCGAATAATGTTTGGCATAATCTTCAATAGAATCGTTTGGGATTCTATAATTATGTTTTTTACTTCCTATCTATAAATTAAGTCTAACTAAAATGTTTTTATCACAGTCGAATTGCAGAATCGAGTTTTAATAATACCAGAGTACCTTGAAGATCTACGTTTATCCGTCGTTACTGGTATTAAAGGGTTTGACCAAAATCCTTGGAATGATCTGCAGCTTTATATGTCCGACGTTGTTGATAAATATGTCAATTTTGATCAACATGGTTTGTTTTATGGTAAGTATAAAAATGGATATTAAAATACTTGCATTACAGGAACTCCTCGTAACTTTCATACCATAACACATTTCACAACTCCATGGGACCTCGTCAGGCTTTATGGTATGCAATAAAATTTTTGTTGCTCCAGGAATTGATGCTGAAGGTTCAGAGTAGTGATTGCCTCGTAAGAAAAGCTCTTAAAAAAGAAAATGAAACCGTCATATTTACTTAAGGCACGAACCGTTTGATTTTCGGGGGGGAGGCAAAAATCAGAGCCTGCAATTTTGTTTTCTAAAAAAAACCCAGACCCCTCTAGAATCAAATGATCCATGTCCAAGTAGGGTCTTGATAAATAACTATGCTACAGATTTTGGTTTGTTTGTATACCGTGATATGTTCATGTTATTTAAATTTTTCCGACATGTATGTTTAATTTGTGTAAATTTTGAAAACATTATTGGACCAAAGTTCAAAATTGATCTTCATGTGTTATATAGTGTTAAACTAACCTTTGCAGTTATCTTTATTTAGCAGCAATATAATATTGAAGGCTAACTTTACCATTTACCATTTTTAAAGAGTTTATTATGAAATAACTTTATTCAGGAGATCCCTTTTTTCTTTGTCCACTTTTGCTTCTTTTAAAAGGGACCTCAAAATACAAGTTTAACTGTCACCATCCTTGTGAACATCAAATCATGGAAACAACACTTACATTATTTGTATCGGATGGTGGATGCTGTTTTCAAAAATAAAAAAAGGTTTTGAAAAAGGTTTTACTCTAACATTTTTGATTTCCTATGTATTATGTCTTATTCTATTCCTTGAGATGTTACTATACTACCATTATATTAAAATTTAACTTATTTATTCAACAATGGTAAACCTGTATTTTTAAAAACAGTTGCAATGTATGAACTACATACATCGGTTTTGCAATGAGCCGCCAACGCAACAAATGTCTCGCATCTTTTTAAATAGAAAAATGAGGTATGAATTGATTGTTTATAAGACAGCCATCCAAAACGTGTAAATCCCAAATTTCTACAGGTTGCATTAAGCACTTGCACTTAAATAATAGAAAAATGTCCACACTCGGTAAGCTGTGAAAGGCTCATTGCAAAATAAATTTGGATGATAGTATACAACTCAAAACAATTAACACCTAGACATAGTAACAACGAAATCCACATGGTTACAGGTTCCTGGCTTGGGTAGGCATATAAAGAATGTGGCGGGTTTAACATGTTTGTGAGTACTCAACCCTCCCTCTAACCTTTGACAGCGGTGTGACAAAAGTACATTAAAAGTAGACTGTAAAAAACTGTATAAGATTTAACTTTTGAAGTTGATACATAGTACACAGACTTTTACAAATAAAACGAGAGACAACAATATGTACTGACCTCGAAAATAATAGTTAATGTTTTTGACAGCAAGTTTAAAATTCAAACACAGTTGATAACAAATCTGGTTCTCTTTTACTAAAACATCAGTCAAAACACCTCCGGTTGGATTAGATTAAAACTGTCATTGTAATCCAAAGAAAACAAGGTGCCAAAAATTGAAAATGTATTAAAAGGATGTAAAACAAAAATTTCAAAAATAATGACTGAAATTAATTTTGGTGTAAATTATTGGGCAGAGAGTTAAAGTGAAGAAGACAAAATTTTTCGATCTTTAAACAGTTTTATAAAGATAACCTTATGTATAAATTTATTTAAATAACTGACAAGTTCCAAAATTTTCGAGCTTAGCTTACCCGCAAATCCATAAAAGATGGTTTGATATACCGTATGTTATCAATTTTGTGCATGTTTCTAGTTTTTGTGTTTAATTGCACTCACTAGTTGTCTCGTTATTTAAGTATGTTTCTAAGATTTGTTTAATTTAACTATGAAAATTGACCAAGAGATCATCGATTCATATGGTATGGGAGTCGTAGAATATGATGAGCAAAAACGTCGCCCCTCGCTTGACTTTGTGCACCGCTCTGTTCGACACCGGTTGGCAGAAGTGAATTACAAACCAACATATAATAATAATACATAACCATTGAATTATATTTACTGTAACCATTAAACGATATTAACTGCAACCATTGAACGACATTTACTGTAGGTATAGTTGCAGAAATAGAGGGCGGAGATAAAAATAATACTAACCACAAATATGAATATATAGAGTGGGTGCCGTTGGAAGAAAAAGCAACTTTTGGCAACGCCACCTACACATCATTACAAAAGGAAGAAGAAACAGTTTATGCAATCATACCAGACAATACGTATGAGGAATTGTCACATCAGTCTTCTGAATGGAAGCGCAAACTCAAAATTAATGATTCCGATTTATCGCAAGTACGTCTTAATAAAACCGAACAGGATAAAGTGACGGGCCCGCCTCTACCTAAACGAAATCACAGAGAGAATAAAACTGTCCCTGAAGTACCTCCAAAACCAGTGAAACAAAACCGTGCTTCTAAGCCAGTTAAGCAAGAATATGCCGCGAAGCAAGTCGAACCTGACCATACTTCTAACCAAGAGCATGTTTCAAACCAAAGCAGGCAAAATCATACTTCGGAGCAAGTCATGCATCACGGTACTCCTGAGCCGGACAAGCAAGACCATACTGCTAAGCAAGTCAAGCAAGACCATATTGCTAAACCAGTCAAACAAGACCATATTGCTAAGCCAGTCAAGCAAAAACATGGTCATACTTCTGTGTCAGATAAATCTTTACAAAACCCAGAAATTAATGATGCGTTAACAGGTATGTACAATTGTATGAATCGAAAAATCATTTAATTCTGTTGCTTTGCTTTAATTGTCAACAATAAAAGCTCTCATAAATTCACGATCAAGCCTTGCGAAATACGTCTCGCAGTCTCATTCGACCATAGAAAATACATGAAAAAACAATAACTTTCGCAAAATCAATGTCTTCATCAATTTAAATTAGCCGCGTAAAGGCTTCATAGTCCGAAGACAGCATAGTAAATAGAGCAAAGAGAGCTATTTATGTATATATAGGTATGTTTAGATTTGAGTACTTCTTTACCGTGTTTTTAACTAAGATTTTCTTTATTTTAGCTCTGATGCAGTTTATGAGTGTTTACTCTAAACTTGAGGCTACAAGATGCCTGTAATCGCTCACCTGTCTCAAAGTTGCCTTGTATATAAACTTTGTTCAGAATACACTAACAAACAATCATACAAAATCCATCCAGTAGTTTCAGAGGAGAAGATTTTTTAAACTGTAACTGCCAAATCAGCTAAAAACTTCCATAAAAGGCAATAACTAAAAAGAAAATTTCACCACAGATAGATTTTATCGTCCTGCACACTACAATCCTAAGCTTAACTTCACGCACACTATGAAGTTCTTTCCATGAGGACGACACGGAATGAAATCATCAGTCTTATAAAGATATTTTTCTCTTATTTACTTTAACACGGTTTTAGGATAACGATTCCACAAAAAGTACAATTGAATAACCTACAAACGCAATACGAAGTAGTATTTTTGACACTCGATGTATTACTCAAAGTCAAGACGGACATTTGATTTTAATTCAATAGAGCTCTACGTTATAAGCACGTAAACACGTTTTTATTGTAGGTAACAGTAAGGACTTAGAGGAATGTAAATTAGAAGATTTGACAATATCAGATGTTGGAGAGATACTTCGACGGCTCAAACTTGCCGACTACATAGATACATTTGCTGATTCGTTGGTTGACGGTGTGATCTTAAAAGAATTAGATGATGAAATTTTAAAGGAATTTGGATTTACGAGAATGGAATCTATTCGTCTGATGAAATTTATTAAATGTGGCCATGTTCCAAAATAATCCGGCATTCTTGTATAGATATTTTGTTATAATAGCATATTTTTAAAAGAAAAATAAAGTGCACGGTATTTTGTCAGTATACATGAATACATAAAATAAAGGAATTCGAAGATACCAAAGGGACAGACGAAAATCCTTTAAAAAATACAAGTTAGCCAATGTTGAATACAAATGGTGATGTTTGGTATGCTATATGAACATATCAAGAGGTAATCTCTCATCAGTAGCATTAGAATTAAAACATAGGAATTCCGATACCTAAACATAGTTATAGAAATACCCAGATCCAAACAAATAGAAATAAGCCATCTCCAGCGAAAGAAAAACCAACTAAGTTAAATACGTTTCGAAGCCTTGCTTTGTTTTCAGTTCTTTAGAATTGAAACAAATGCAGTCAATTTCTATAAAACATTATTCTTGGATTGACGTAAATCTGGATTAGAGAGGATTCCGCGACGATTGTTGCGCAAAATACTATGGATGTTTATCCCTTCGGAGCACCTGATCCAACTCCTGTTTTCTAAAGGAGTTCGTGGATTCCATGCATTTATCCCTTTTGTTTTCGTTTTATCTTTTGGTTTGTTTCAAAATTGTCTTGAATCTTTGAACAACGCACGTTTGACCTCTCACATGGGTATTCTACACTGGACTTGATAATTTCATGTCCGACAATACTGACAACTGGGCTGACAGAAAACAAAATTAAGTCTTGGAATAAAAAAATCAGTGTCCAAAAGAACTTAAACGAACTGGCTGGACGAAAATATTGTCCAAGAACAAATAAGTCAGTTACCAAAAGAACAGAAACGAAAGCCCCGACGAAAATCGGGAAGTCAGTCGGTGGCCAAAAAAGAGGAACGGACTGTGCCCACAAAAATCGTTGTTAGCGAACGAACAAGTTAGTGGCAAAAAACAGAAAAGAAATGGCCCGACGAAAATTGTCGAGTCAGATAACGAACAAAGCAGTGACCAAAGAAAAAGAGAAACGAAAGACATACAACAAGAAAGAAACACTCCATGCAGAAAACAAAAGATTAAGCACTCTATGATAATGGGATCAAGCTCAGGTGCTATGAAAGGTAAAACAGCTCCTGTTCAGAAAGTGGGTCCTCTCGTTTTACTCGTTGTAAAAGCTGGGGGTTATTTAAACACCCCAACCTAAGACATTGGGTGGGCATTTTCGACAAGCTGCGTTTAACCTTTGCCAGTAGAACAATTTAGATCCTACACAATTGCATGGCGTTCATAAAAGAAACTGAAGTTGATTATTTATCAGAACTTTTTAAAATTTTGTTGTTTCATTGTTTCACAATGCAGATTTGATATATTCTTAAAACATAAAAGTGGAAGCTCAAAACTAGTTTGTTCTTATTATATTCTGTTTCTGCACCATGTCAGACTATCTAGCCCATAATATCAAAATAGGGTATGTGGCATGATTATCCATGGGAAACACATAAAAATATGACAATCGAATTTAAACTTCTACAGGTCCCATTAAGACCTCCAATAACATACCTGAAGCTGTAAATGCCCCAAATACAACGACACAAAACTATTCATATAACAATACAATAAACCTAATCTATTGAATAATCTTTACTTTGATTGATTGTTGTTTGGCAAAATGGTGAATTTATAGTATTGCTTTTGTTTACTAAGCCAGGTGACCTTTTATATACGCTTACACATAGAAGGGCAAAAAACCACAGTCTTCCAGGAGCCTTTTTCGTTTAACTGATTCTACACTGCTTACTGCATGCTGAAGGCTAATTTAACATGAAGTCTCCCGGTATTCTTTTTTTTAAATATATACACATACCAGGCCTAAAGACCTTGTCTTATTCAGTTGCAAAAGAATATATCTTTATATGTCCGACTTGTTTGAGCTATCATTCCTTTGTCATATAGAAAAAAAGGTGGGATGGACACAAAAATCTCATATGTACAAGTAAATTCCAAGCAAAGGAACAGCGCTTTGATTGCTGTTCTTCATCTATGCCATTAAAATGCGATTTTAAGCCAAGAAATCAGGTTAGGTCTTTTCATTAACCGCCTGCCGCATTTTCGATTTGCCAATCCGGCGTATAATTACGCATACACGATTTTTTATTTGGGGCGATTTAGAGCTTTTCACAAGGTGTGGTATTACACCCTTGTTGAAGGCCTTTTGGAGATCCCTAGATTTGTAAATTCCTCTGTTTTTGTCGTGGTTGGAGAGCAGTTTTTCTGACTTTCACACCATATCCTTTATTTTGATATTTAAAGGGAAATTCGAAGATACCAAAGGGGCAGACAGAAATAGTTAAGTCGGAAGACAGACAAGACCATGGCCAACGAAATGAAACGAAAG
>JAULBM010045763.1:0-10671 GCA_032357055.1 Geukensia granosissima | reverse complement strand
GCGACAGTATCTTGACCCATGTCTTACTATATCCAAGATGTATGAGCTTTATGTATTTCAGTGTAATTCGAAAGGTGTAAATCCAGAAAAATATCATACATACAAAAACATATTCAACTCAGAATTTAATTTGGGATTCCATTTTCCAAAAAAGGATAGATGTGATATGTGCGAAGAATATAAAGCAATTGAATTGATTAACCAGCTAAGTGATGAACTTAAGCAGAAGTATGAATCACATGTGTTAGGTAAAACTCAGACAAAAGCTGAGAGAGATAGGGACAGGAATTCTGAGAAACCAGTTCTTTGTTTTGATATGGAGAATGTCCTAACGTGTCCAAGGGCCATCATTTCAAATTTTTTCTATAAAAGAAAATTTAATGTTTACAACCTAACTGCCCATATGTCATTAAATAAAACTGCATACAATGCTATCTGGTCAGAACACCAAGCAGGCCGAGGGTCAAATGAAATTTCAAGCGCCTTATTCAAAATCCTTGAAAGAGTTTTACAGGATTTTACAACGTTAGAAAACATAGCACTGTGGTCTGACTCATGCATTTCACAAAACCGTAACTCCATAATGGTTACTGCATTAAAACATTTTTTGCAAAACAACCAGTATGCCCTTAAAACAATTGAACACAAATTTTGTTAGCCGGGTCACTCTTCTATTCAAGAAGTAGATTCTGTGCATAGCCAAATCGAAAAAGTTCTTAATGTCAGTGAGGTATATAGTCCAGTCAGCCTTCTCAGAGTGCTTACTAAAGTCCGGAAAAAATCAATGAAAATAATCGAGTTACAGCCTCAAGATTTCCTTAACTTTCAGGCAGCCAGCCAGTCTTTCAAATTTTCTGATGTTCCATTTACTAAAGTGAAATACATGAAACTGGATGTCCAAGAACCATTAGAAGTATCATTAAAGGAATCTTTTGCCAGAGATAATTTTAATGATGTGTCCATTGTTCCAAAAACTTGAAAAAAGGACAAGCTGTTTGTCTTGCCAAAAGTGTCAATCTTGTCAAAATCAAATATTTTACCATCCGATAAAGTGAAAGACTTAAAAGCTATGTTAAAGTACATGCCTTTAGCTGATAGGCAGTATTATCAGGATGTGTTCAAAAACAACAAGTAACATGAAAATTCTTTTTTGTAAATATGTGTATGTGTTTCAGGAAGAAGCA
The DNA here is from genome assembly GCA_032357055.1 of Geukensia granosissima. Taxonomy (NCBI): domain Eukaryota; kingdom Metazoa; phylum Mollusca; class Bivalvia; order Mytilida; family Mytilidae; genus Geukensia; species Geukensia granosissima. Next base: position 9,487 of record JAULBM010045763.1, on the reverse strand, counting down.
TACGTTTTTAGTTCAAAAATTTATCAACAGTAAAGAAAAGTTTACCATGTTTCTTTATGCAAAGAAGTGAACATTTACATTTGGTTTTTACTGTTACATTGCAAAATGAATGTAATATTTTATATTATGATTTAGTACTGACTTGAGGCAATCATTATGCTAATGGAAAAGAGCAACTTATCAAATGCAAAAACATGAAAAATTTGCAAGATCCCATTGTTGCTTGAAGCTGCCAGCAATGTGATATATTATAGAAACACCCTTTGACGCTTTTTAATACATGTCCAAATCAATTCTTTATTTAAACAATTCAGATTTACTCATCAAAAAGCTTCAGACAAAAAGGTTCATGGTCTATATTTGAGCAGTGTTGATATATTAAAATTCAGATATAATAAAAAGTACCAATTGCGCATGCTAGTTCAAGAACAAGCATTCACATTGATTTTTTTGAAAAATAGACTGTCTTTATTTGCAAGTAAAAAATAGATTTAGAACAAGGAACTATATCTTTTTCTTTTATCTAAACAAGATACACGAAGTGTTTTGTAATGTTGATGCATCTAATTATTAGTTAATGAAACTGTGGTATAAAGGGTGCCATTGTTCTTATTACTTTTTGTTATGTTCTACATAAATACATTAATACATTGTTTTTAAAACTATTATTTGTCATTTTATTGATGTATCTCCCCCAAAAACTACCCGGATCGATTTCAGTCAAACAAATTGTTGTACTGTATAAACTTAGTACAGTATTGTGTATTAGCTTTGGTTAACCTGCTGATTTTGTTCGATTTCAATGGTATTTACATTACCCATTTATAAAATTATAATGATGGAAGTCAAAAACATTTTAATTGTTTCCCATTTATAGATCACAAGATAAAAATGTCTATCTCCAAACAGAAAATTTGACATGGCCAAAATAGTATACAAGTTAACAATTTTCTGTAAAATTTAATTCAGTCAGATGTATATGACACTATGAAAGATAAATATTTGCTGTGCTCTTGTGTTATTTGAATAATAAGCAAACCCTCCCATCTTTAACTGCCATTTTCAGAGTTGAAGAAAAACTGGACATAAAACGTTATAATATTCACACGACGACATGTAGATATAAAAATAAAAGCAAATATACAACATTGAACAATGCGAACCCAAAAAAAATCGTTCAAAGACTAAAAGCAAAAAATTCTCGAAACAACTAAACATAACAAAAAAATTCAAAAGACCAATATAAAATGAAGTAAATGGTGTCGGTCAAGTCTTAAAGATAGTCATGTGCGAGGTTGGTATTTTGATAGACAATAAGGATTTACATATGCTTAGTTGCTTTATACTACGTATCTGATTCATTTTATATGAATACCTTATTTCAATGTTCGAAGTGGTGGCTGTATATCAGTATTTTTTTAAACTAAAATGGTATAAATAATGTGAATTAACACATATTGGAAAAAAAATGTGTAACAACAACAGTATTTGCCGTTAACAGCTAACAGGGCTTATCTTTTAAATAACAGGTAACAACAATCATCAATTTGTAGAAAATACATCTTGGATCAATAGTTGGTCAACTTTTTCGCAAAATAACAGTTAACAAAAGCCTAACAACACTTAAAACACCTTAAAACAAAAGGAACACGAAAATACCAAAGAAGCAGGCAGAAATCGTTAAGTCGGAAGACAGACATGACCATGGCCAACAAAATGAGACGAAACACACGACAATTCACTGAAAACTAAAGCTGGAGTATCACGAACCCTACAATAACCAGGGGAATTCAGCTGCTTCGGAAGGGTAAGCAACTTCTGCTCCACTAATGATATAAATTATATCATGTCGAGTTTCTTTGTTTTTCTCCATCGTAAATACATCTATACATAATATCGATTGGAGATCACATTTTTCTATTCTTTCTTTCAATATTTTCATCATTTTGGTTCTGATATGATTTATAAGGTAGTAAAAATGTTACATATTTATGAAAAATGCCTGGAAGACTGCAGTCCATTTCTGTTATTTTTCACACATTCGCTGAGTACAAAGCGCTTTTCTGGATTTAATTCCATATGTACTGTAGGGGTCAAAACACTGGTGCGGAAGGCCAAATAAGAACTACCATTGTAAACAATTCTTTAGTATATGTATTAAAATATTTGACATGCAATGATAAATCTGAATAAAAATAGTACTTCTACGACTAGAAAACATTTATAATACAATTTCTAACCAATGTTAAACAAAATGGGAAATTTATTATGATTCAAGCTTATTGAAAGAGAGGCCGTGTGTTAAAAGCAAAAATAATCGTTACATAGTGTTTGATATTTTATGATGCTAATTTATTGTAACACTAATCTAATAAAACAACAGTTGGCAAACGATGATCATGACATTATAAATACTATTATGTTTAGTACACTATAAATTGTCCATTATTGAGATTTTAGATTCAGTTGGCTTAAATTATACTTTGTGTTTCATAATTGTTCATGTAAATTCAAATATTTCGATATTTGTTGATATTTTATGTGGTGGTAAGGCTTTTTTCTGTAAACTATGTTTCATTCCTAATTGAAGTGATACTGCATTCATAACAATACATTTTTCAGGTAACATAGGGTAACAGTAAAAACCGGACCTTTATATTTACATTTTAAGTAAGGAGAACTAGGTAAAGGAGGCCAACTTTTGGAATAGGAACCTGTTAACAATGTTCAGCTTTTTATCCTAAACACTCCATTGACATAGAATAACAAAATCCTTATTAATGGGCTTCTTAAAATCATCAAAAAAACTGGTTGATTAAAGCGTACTAGCGATTTCTAAGAGTTATATCCCTTTACCCTAGAGCAGGTTGTGCTCTTTCAAGAGGAAGTTCATTTGTTTCCTGCAGGTATCAGACTTGTGTATAACATAGAGTTTTAAATCATAATAAAAGTGGAGATATGATAAAATTTTGCTGTTGAAGTTATTTAAATTTAGACATTTTTTAATTATTCGGAAGGTTTTATTGATTTTATTATCTTAAAAGATCTTTTCTTTTTTAAAACTATTTTGTGTTGAAAAATATCTCCCTTAAAGATATTTTAGATATATTCTTTGTTTCCTATTTTCAAAATATGCAGACGAGGGTCATTTAAACAAATATGCATTTTGCATATTATTGTGGGTCAATACATGAACAAATCTTTCAAGACTGGTGATTGACTGGTTCTAAAGAAAAAATATTACATTAATTGGATATTCTTTCGTGGTTAGCAAATACGAGAAATTAAAGGGGCATTAGTTTTTGCTTCATTCTCATGTTTTATGCAAATGTCACTATTAGAGTTTATTGAATAGAAAATAATATTTTAAGAATAACTTATTTATCCACTTTGTCAAGCTTTTGTGCAGTGCATATTTTTAGCTTATTTTTGTTATAGTGCGTTTTACCCTTTGAAGGTATTTTAAATCAAAATAATGAATATTTACGAGAAATTTAAGGGGCATTGGTTTTTGCTTCATATTAATGTTTAAATGCAAATGCCACTATTAGGGTTCATGAAATAGAAAAACTTTTTTTAAGAATAACTTAATTAAACACTATGTCAAGCTTTTGTGCAGTGCAATTTTAGCTTAATTTTGTTATAGTGTTATAGTTTCACCCTTTGTAGTTATTTCAAATCTAACTTATTCTAACTAAACTATCCCCATTATGTCCGGTAAACCAAAAAACTCGCAAATTTCGCAAAAGCACAGTTCCGACGCGATTTATAAATGGGCTTTATTAATTGACCATTCAATTCTTTAAAGCCGGTGTCCACAACCTACTTTAACACACTAGCTAATCCATGACAATGAAAAGATATGGGTTGAATGTCAGAGAGACTGCACTCAAACCACGAGAAAACCAGGTGAAATTTCCAAATCTGGAGATCTCAACAAGACTTTCAACCAGAGTACTTTTATAATTCAATATTTTGCACTTTACTTTTCTTAAAGTTTATAAGAAAGATCACTGTCTCGTTCTACTGAAAGAAATATTGTAGACTGAATGTCTCGTAAATAATAAAAATTATGCTCCGGCGTCTATAAAACATAATTGCATACGAGAATGTCATACTTGAATAAACAAACAATATTGTTTTGACACATTATTATTTGGTGTTATTACATCCATTTTTTACTGTTTCTATATTATATAAAAATTCATATAAACAGTTCACAGAATTTCCGAAGGAAGTGCTAATTTTGTCTAAACTGTCATATCTTTCACAAAGCTATCTTATTTTATGAGCATTCTTTACAAAATCTGAAGTATTGGTCAATATGTCTAGAAAAACAAGAGTTTCGTCCAGAACCATCAACAATCTGGAGAAAATTAACTGTTTCCATGAGTTGTGTATTTAGCGAAATGTCAAATTTATAGTGGGTACAAGCATCGGTTTATGAGGTTTTTTATTATCAATCAAATCACCTAATCTACTTGGCTTTACTTTGAATGATTGTTGATCTAGACATCACTTGATAATCCTAATATTGCGTAAAATTTACAGCAGCCGACTTTGAATAGATCTCCCGCCAAATTAATCGATGAAACGATTTCATGCATTCAAGACGACACCTTCAATTGAACTTTCTGTAAACTAGCGTCATTATACACAACAACTAAAGGAATATTACTTTCTGATTTCTATTCGCCGCCTTTTTGAAGTCTACAATGAAACTGTGCTGCCTATTGGTGTTGCTTTTTGTCAGGTAAGAATTTCCTTATAATTTTCTTGAAATAGTTTTTTTTTTTTTTTGGAATGTTTGTTCAGTTTAAGCATAAGGGAGAAATTTTCACTAAAAAGAACGTTTAACTTTTTGAGTTATTAAATGTGCAACATCATATTTACATTTAGTATGACTTTGCTTTAACTGAAAAAAATTAGTGTCTCTTTTCTTAACAAAGGATTCAATATATATTGTACAAGGGAACACCTTTTATTGTGCGTCAATTTTTTTGGAATAAGTTTTAAAGCAGAAGTATTAATTTTTTTCGTATTCCGTCTGCAAAATTTATAAAATACTAGTTAATAAACGTTGAAAAAATATAGTGAATTTTTTCTCTTACCTGTTATTCTACACTGGACTTGATATGTTGTTACTGAGATGAAGCTGGCATGGGATTTGAAAGGTTTCAGGTTGAACCTTATTTTCGCTTTTGACTTTAACAAAAAGAGGACAATAAGTATAATAAAATAAAAGTGGTGTAGCCCTCCACCTTTTGCGCTTAGTTGGAGTCGTGGTTGTTGTTTTTCTTGCTTTAATAACAGAAATCTATCTATTAACCTTAAGACAAAACTATTTGACACTCTCAGAATTGCCCTACTTATATTTAATAAAGGTTTTCGAGGAGTCAAAACTACTTTCATTTCAGTTGTGCATTTGATATTTGCCCAGTGCGACTTTTCTCTTTGTCTCTTTGGCTAAGAATTTCTGTAATCTTTTCATGAATAAGATAAAGGGCGTATCAGTTTAAATAAGAATTTGCGATTTATAAACCTTATTGCAATGAATGGAGTTCCATCCTTGTTCAAGGCATCGTAGAGACCACCTTATCTTGATTTTGTTTCTCGTTTTCATATTTAGAGTCACATTGGTATCACAAACTATAACAACTGAAGTGCAAGACCAGAAAAACCGACCAAAAATTCCAAAGAGTGTCAAACTAAAACAGTCCAGATGATCTCTGCTTTTCTTTAATATTTTCAAGCACTCGTCTGTCTAATTTAATAGTTTTCTACTAAGGTAGTTGAATTTTAAAGGGGCCGAGATAGACAGTGCATAAATCATTGTATCAACTAATAATAGTGCATAACTAGTTTGGTTTATCATATTCACTGGTACTTATGCTTGTTAATATATTCTTAAACACCATCTTGGACATTCTATGTTCTGTCTCTTATGCTACATATGAAAGATTACTCCTTGAAATGTACATATAGCATAGTAAAATTCATCTTATTGATTCAACATTGGTAAACTAAATCCTTAAACTTTTTTTTTATTTTTGATTTAAAAGTGTTTAAATCCATTCACGAACTTGTATAGCTTTTAAATATTTCAGGTATTCTTTAACAATCTCATCAGATGAAGAATGTAACACTGTTTTAAAATTAGTTTTATGTCTTTTGATATTGCAGGGATTCTTTAACAATATCACCAATGGAGAATGTTACACTGTTATTAAATGAACTTCTTAAAGGCTATCACAGTGAAGTAAGACCAGGACTGGGAGGTAAGTAACATGCCGTTCGCTTTTATGCTGGAGGTTGTGATACCTTCCCCTTTACCCTTAAATGACTTATACCGGATTGGGAAATGGACAATGTGGCGGGTGTCTTTAAAGAGCCAGGAACTGCTAACCCTTCCGGACTACCTGTGAGGCCCCGGTTTTTTGGTTCGAGTCCTCATTGTCCATAGTTGTATGTTTTGTTTTTATGTATGTGTGTTATGTTTCGTTGTGTTCGTGTTTCCGAGATTGTCGTGTCTGTCGATTTTCCCTTTTTGTCTCACCCTTAGGTTTTCTTTGCAGATGTTGAAAATTGAATGAAATTTGAAGATACCAAAACGAGGACACACGAAAATCGTTAATTCAGAAGACAATAAATCCACGGTCAACAAAAATAAGCAGACAAACACCAGAGCACAAACACTACACTAAAATTTGATTAAATCAAAACGATGCTGGGCTCAAATTCTTCGGAAGAGTCAGCAAATCCTGCTCCACATGTGACAGTATAACTTATACATTAATGAATCTTTTAATTATTTGCCTTTTCATGTTGTGGAAATTTAGGAATATTTGTTTTACTTATTCCACACCCATTTTATTTCTATGCACACAACCGCTAATAAAATTCAAGGTTATTAAGGTAATAATTAGAAAAGGTTTTGTTCACTTATTTTACACCCACTATTTACGCCCCGCAGATAGATTTTTAGGAGTATAAAGTTTAAAAGGTCTTTCCCAATCACTTGCATCAAACTTCTCTCAGAAATCAGGTCAAAAACAAACCATGTTGTTCATTGGAAATAGAGTCTGTTACATGTTCTGTGGTTTATCTTTTGGCCTGCCTATAAGGTAGTCATAGTAGCAAATAGGAATCGTTTTCTTTCACTGAAGCTACTCCAATTTTGTTTTATGCCCTGTCAATAAAAGTTAGAGGCATATAGTTTTACTTTATATGGAAATAACTTTTTTGTCATAAACAATTTAAGTAAATATTACGATTTGTTTTTATTGAGATTCGCTGAATATATAATTCAGTAGTAAAACGTACCAAAAATTATAATGTTGTGTATTTGGTCATAATTTTACACAGTCAAATAAAGTTCATAAACAATTTCTTCAATGAAATAACATTGGCATTGGAAATATTATTTTTTGCACCAATTCTCGCAATTTGCATAATTTGCTTCCCTTCAATACCTCTAAACAAAGTTCGAATTTTCCACTTGACAGTTCCCTATATTATCTAGATCTGTATCGCTATTATTCAAGCCCCTTGCTACGCGTTATCATCCACAATAACCCCTTTCCAGCAGCGGGCGAGTTGCATAGTTGACTATAATACCGAATGTACATGGCGAAGTTTTCCGTTCAAGGAGAATATGGCAACAGTAGTTTAACTGTAAAAAATAGAGAATCGTCTATAATTTATGACAGTTCGAGTCAACGAACAACCATCAGTTTTTGGTCAACTTTGCAGTCCAAATTAAACAAACTTTAACAAGTACTCAAAATTAAAACGCATTGTAGATACTTTAATTTTATTAAATGCCTTCTCCGATCTTTTCTAAATCAGCTGCTTAAAGGTGAAATAGTCATGTTTGATATTGATTGATAAGAGAAAGTTAAAATCGCAGGACAGCAATATCTTCTAAGCTATACAATACATACCAAAGTACCAAAGTTACTTACAATTAAGCATTGATGTGAGAAGCTAGTTTGCAACTCAGTTAATGATTTCATATAAGGAAGGTAATTCAGCACGCCGTTAACAAATGTCTTTTTTAAATCTGGAAAGAACAGTCTTGGCATCAATTCGTCAACTTCCGTGTTTTAAAGTTGTTGACAGATTTTACAACTTCCTTGGATTTATCCGTGTCAAAACATGAACATTTTGTCGAGTAACCCCAGTTTTCATTTCATTATTTCATTACGTATATTTCAAAAAAATCCATTTGGTAGCTTTATAAGAAATTACATTTATTTCCTCAAGACTTCTGAAGACAGAACATGGCCGTATTAATGCTAAGAAAAATCAAGAGAGACCGCCCTTTTCCCGAATTTATGTCAGAAAAATAAACATTTGAAGATGTATTTTTTTTCTTATTTTGTGTTTGACTCACACCCCTTGCAAAGTATGATATATTTTAGACTGCCCATGAACCTTCTTAACACAGCTTGTATTCAGTTTCAAACGTCCTGAATGTCAGTTATAAAGTACTCTCATAACGCCCGGTGCAGAGTAACATTCCTGTAAAAATGTTTTGTTTGGTTTGGGTTTTTTTTTCAATTATTTGGCTGTCGTGATTATTGGATAAATTTTATCATTATCAACTGAAATGTAAGACCAGTGGGTGTAAAACTAAATACACAAATAACGAATAATTTATACTGGATCAAAAGGAATTCGATGATACCAAAGGCGCAGACAGAAATCGTTAAGTCGGAAAACAGACAAGACCATGGCGAACATATTAAAACAAAAGACAAACAGAGAACACAAAACACTACACTGAAAACTAAAGCTGGAGAACACGAACCCTACAAAAACTAGGGTGAGTTCATGTGCTCCGGAAGGGTAAGCAACTTTTGCTCCACTAGTGGCACCGGTAGTTTTAGTTAGTAGACAGAGCTGGTGTATATTCACAATCGATGTAAGTCACAAACGGTATAGGAACGGATTTATATTCACGACAATGAGAAGATATCCATTATCATTTGGGAATGGATATTTCGTACCGGTCAACCAAATCATGATGGCGACCGAAAAACTTACGAAGTGATGACTGTAATCTTTCCCTGAGAAACTCTTGGCTCAGTAGCTTTCTTGTCAGCTGCAACCCTCCATAATAAAATCCTGATAGGAAGCACAAGCCCTGGAGTAGCGTATTAACAGAGAAATATACACTCTGTATACAGGTGCGGTCAAAGGAGAGATATAGACACCATGGGATACTCTCATGACGACGTAAATGTTTTAAAAAAATGTCGCCCGGTATAAGAACACAACGAAGCTACATATTGTTTCTGTGTTTGTTTGATTAGGGTTTAACGCCAATTCAATAATATTTCAGTCATATCGCGGCGGTCAGTTTTAATGGTGGAGAAAGCCGGAGTACCCGGAGGGAACCACCGACTTTGGGCAGGTAACTGACAAACCTTATCACGTGCGATGCGAGTTAAACGCAACCCGTTTTTGTATGGTACAAACCCAG
>JAULBM010045753.1:0-10671 GCA_032357055.1 Geukensia granosissima | reverse complement strand
GTGTCCAACTCATTACTGTGTCCAGCACATTATTGTGTCCAACAAAATACTGTGTCCACACTTACCCAAAGGGTTTTTTGTTTCCTTTCACATTTCAATGTGCTGCGGTCGTATCATGCTGCGCTTGCGAAGCACCTAATTATGAATTGTTTTATGTAATGATGTAGTTTCTACCACCCAGTTTAGTATGTTGCTTTCATTGTTTGCCTTTCTAGGCAAATGGTAAGCGGGCCACATATCTTCCATGGAAAACTCAATACTATTATTTTAATAAAGCATTAAAAATGTATCTATGTTGTACATGTATTTCAGATGCACTGCAGGATGTCCTGTCTGCATTTAGACAACCAGAAAACTCAGTAAGACTAAATGAAGCCAAAGACAGTGCTGGAAATGACATGTTACGAATGATGCAGATCGTGTTTCCCTTGGCAACACAGATTCAGATGGAAGTAATTGGAAAATATGGCTTCCCTGTGGATGGAGATGGTAAAAATTTGTCATGTTTGCTAACACCCTTTCTCTTAAATCTGATTTTAATGCATATCTTGTTTTAAAGTGTATTTTTTTAACTTCGACCTGGCCAATGATTTAGGAAATTGTACCTGAAACCAACAAAGTGGTAGTAATTTAAATTTACATTAGTGTATATTTTGAAATCTTTGTGAATCATCTCCACTAATTTTGAAAAAGCATAATTTTTAGCTCTACTGGCCATAAAAGGCTGTAACTGGCATGAGAGTTTTGCCATCACTTTGCTTCTGTCTGTCCACAATTTACATTGTGATCTTTTCCTCTGAAACCACTTGGCCAATCAGAACCAACCCAGTATGGGTGCTGTTAGTAAAAATTGCAACAGTGGGCTGGTGTTGCAGTGGTGGGGTGGGGAATTGTCGATTTATAAAAAAAAAATCTTTTATGAAACTTTCGAGCCAATTTATGCCAAACTTTGATGGAATTATCCATATTTTCTTTCAGAATTGTATTTGATGAGTCCCACCTGCCAACCAAGATGACCACCTCTACCCAACTTAGTTTAACATAGGACCTTATATGAAACTTATTTAAACATGTTTTATTTTTAAAATAGAAAAACTTGCCAATTGGGACCAAACTTTGGTCATATGGTCAGTACCAGGTTGGTTCTTTTCAGAATTGTATTTGATGACCCCCACCCACCAACCAAGATGGCCACAACAGCCAAACATAGTTTAACATACATGGTACATAAGAAGGACTCTATGGTAAATTCATTGAAATCTGTTTGCCTTGAACTTACTCTATTTAAACCAAACTTTGGTGAAATGGTCACTAAAGTGGTTCTTTCAGAATAATATTTGTTTACCCACCAGCCAACCAAGGTGACAGCTACAGTAAAACTAACAAAAGAACCCTATGAAAAAGACATTAAATCTCCTTTTTACTTTGTCCATTCATTTGAAAATAGAGTCTCAACTCCAGATCCAAGCAAAGTTAGCCTAGGCTGAGCTGTAATGAAGTTAAATTCATTGTATAGTTGATGCATGAATTAAAAAAAAAGTAATATTTACATCAATATATTCTGTAAACAAGTTTTTCATTTCAAATCTCTTTTACTCTTTTAGGGAAGATGATTACCCTTCTGAAGCTTATAGTGCACTCCTGGTTTGCCTAGGAGTTAGTCATCTTTTTCCACAAATTGATTTAGGTTTCTCATCTTGTTCAATTTGATTACATCTAATTTTTTTTATTCTGCATTTTAGGTGCCATCTGTTATTTACTCTTAAAAAATTTAACTTATGATAAATATTTCAGGTATTATACGATTTACTCAGGCTGTGAAGATGTACGAGAAGCAGGACCAGGAAGTAACATTACTTAACAGAGAGCTCAAATCATTCCTTATTCCTTCAATGGATGTCATGCCTCCAGAAAATCCTTCGTGATAACGGAAATATGTGACAAGACCATCATAGTCTGGGACAAATAATGTTTGAGCACTTCCGGGTGGGACTAAGATACAACTGGAACTAGTTTGATGCTGGATAGAAATAAATCTGAATCACTGTATTTTTTAGTCAGTTTTTGTCCTGCCTGCAGCTATTAGTAGCAAAGCGAGTATCTAACTGTATCCGGTGGATTACAAAAATTCTCAACTCCAAATTGTTAGATTTTTAAAGATTTAATTTGTAGACTTGTCTACATTGTAGCTGATTAAAATTTTTTAATTTAAAGACCGAGAGTTAAGAAATATTGTAATTCACAAGATACAGCTTAGTCAATCTGTTTCTCTAATGATTCAATGGAGAATGCTGATGCAAACATTTCTGAATAGATTTGGTGGGAAATAACTGGAGACAATTTAACTAAGATGTTGTTTATAAAAAATTACAATAGGTTGTGAAAGGTGAAGCTGCACGAGAAATTACAGAAAGAAGTATTATTCCAAGCAGCAGCACTTAAGTTTTTGAAAGCTCAATCTGTTGATTCAGGTGAACCGATTTCTATATGCAGATATATATAGTGTCTTGATAAAACTTGCCAACCAGTCAGGTCATCTGACCTTGACCTCATTTTCATAGATGAGTGACTTTTCAACATATTGTCCCAGTCAGTAACTATTACAGAGAGACTCACAACATTTTAGTTGTACCATATTTGTCCTAATAAGCGCCTAGGGCAATTAAAAAAATCAAAAACAGGGACTCTAATTAGAATCAGTAATATTCAGATTTTTATTAGGTACAGTTCGAAATATTTCATGTTTCCATAGTTTAGAAAAGCCTGAAATGGAGAATATAACTTCAACATTTCATTGAATGTGTCTCGATATCAAATTGCAGTTCTTTCTAACAAATAACTGTTATTTGAACTTGAATAGCGAGAGTTTTGGGGGATGTTTAAGGGTTTCAAACAAAATTTAGGTGAGGGACACTTATAGCGGCAGGGGTGCTTTATACAAGAAATACATTTCAGAAGTTCTTAGGCCTAATTTAAAATATTGTTTGTTTGCCTGCCCTTTCTTATTTTACCCTAAAAAATAAATCTATTTGAATAAATTGTCTTTGTTTTATTTAGTTATTTTATTTAATAAATTTGTATCAGTATAGGCAAAAATAATACTTTTTAATCTTATCAAAAAATTAAATTAAATATTTTTCCTGCCTACAATGTACCCACCATCTCCAAACTGTTGGGTCACGGAAGGATGGGAAAACAAATAACAAAAAATTAAATTAAATATTTTGCCCACCTACAATGTACACACCATCTCCAAATTGATAGGTCACGGAAGGATAGGCAAACAAATAACAAAAAATAAAATTAAATATTTTGCCTGCCTACACTGTACCCACCATCTGAAAAATTGATGGGTCAGAAAGTATAGGCAAACAAATATATTTTAGTATGGGTCTTACTGGGTTTATGCCAGGCTGTTATATATGTCATTTGATCTTAACCTCCCATTCACCGCCCAGTGACATAGGTGAAATTTCATGACTAGGTCTTTTTAATCTGTAACCACAGGACAGGTCAACAATATTTGGAATGCTAGTACCTATCAGTTTGTCATTTTCAAGGTCCAATGACAATCATCAAGTAATTGTGCTTAGTATATAAAAGAGAAAGGGGTATGATCGTCTGTGAGGCAGCCATCAAAAATGTATAAATTACAAACTTCTTATATTTGCCTCTGGAGGTTTAACAACAATCAATCAATCAATCAGTCATTTTGAATTAAATGGTGAAAGTTTGATAAATAGCTAATCAAACAATAAATCATAAAAGGGGATAGCTGGGGGTTAGGCTGGGAAATTTAATAGCCACAGGATGCCAAATAGGAACTGTTTAGATATGGCACAAAATGTGCACCAACTTTAAGAAATCTTGTTTTTGTAACTCCCATATGTATTATGGTTACAATTGGTTACATGGTTACAACAATGAAGAAAACCATACAATTCAGCCAGGATATGGTATATAATGTAAGGATAGTTACATCCATATTGGATAGTTGGTGAGCTACAATGGTTACATACATGGGAATATATGTATGTAACTATTGTAACCTAGAATCCCACTGGATGTAACCATTGCAACCATCATTCCCCATGTATGTAACCATTGTAACCTTCATTCCCCATGTATGTAACCATTGTAACCTTACTTCCCCATGCATGTAACCATTGTAACCTTACTTCACAATGATGTAACCATTGTAACCTTGATTCCTCATGCATGTAACCATTGTAACCTTGATTCCCCATGCATGTAACCATTATAACCTTGATTCCCCATGCATGTAACCATTGTAACCTTGATTCCTTGATTCCTTATGCATGTAACCATTGTAACCTTGAATGCCCAACATGTAATCATTGTATAACTTTAATTTCCCATGTATGTAACCATTTGGTAACATGTCATTGAACTGTTGCCATGGTAACTGGACATTGATATGTTGTAACCATTGTAACTAATTGTAACCATAAAACGTTTGAAGGTTACAAATGTAAATATCGTGAATTTGGTTATATGGACTATCTCCATACATGTAACCATTGTAACCTATTGTAACCATTGTCTTTGTTGGAGTTACAAAATGAGACGACGTAAATATATTTTGTGCCTTATATGGAACTGTTTGGGTAGGAGTGGGGAATTTAGCCTAAGACACTGGTCACCTACTGACCATTCATTACAAGCTGTTGCAAAGGAATTTTTAAACTGCTGAGAGTGTGACATTCTCCCAATGCGGGGTCATGGCGGTAATGTTCATTTCCGAGACAAGTTGAGAATTTATACATCCCGCCCAACCAACAGATGCCCCTTTACCAGGAGTTCTACCTGCAGGCGGAGAAACCGGACAGCCTATTTCTATACCCCGCCGCCCTCAGGGGAATTCACAATCATGGGCATTCACAACCTATCATTTAAATGCTATGCCATTTTGAGTCTTAGTGTCCTACATCATACACTTTAGAACAGAGGTGCTTCGCAAGCGCAGCATGATACCACAGGCACATGGGGCATGGACCTCATTTCTTCTCTCTTGACTCTACAACCGCCCCCCCTTTTTTTTCCCAAAATTTTCAAAAAAAAAATTTTTTCACTGTTTTTCAATACTTTTAGTCCACGTGCAGTAGTAATAACACATAAATCCTGAGTCCACACTCGTTCGAATACCATATACGTGTGTGGACTCAGGATTTATGTGTTATTACTACTGCATGTGGACTAAAAGTATTGAAAAACAGTGAAAAAAATTTTTTTTTGAAAATTTTGGGAAAAAAAGGGGGGGTTGTAGAGTCAAGAGAGATGAAATGAGGTCCATGCCCCATGTGCCTGTGATAGAAAGCACTTAAAACCTTCGAAATAAAGAAAGATAACTGCTTTTGTCTGTAAACAAATTAGCTGATTTGTTAGGGAACTTTGAAATACTATTCCTAGTCATAGTCTTTTGAAACAGAAAATTCCATATTCTTTCTGACATTCATTTGACTTCTACAATAATTTTCACAACAAAAATTACCATCTGCTTGATTTCTAAGAAATATGAAAAAAATAACTGTTAAAAAGATATTCGAAGAAATAAAAAATGGAATTCTTTTAGTCAGCGGACAGACAAGACCATGTACAAAAGATCAAGTTCGGTAGACGAAAACTCACAATACACTACACACAAACTAAAGTGCAAAGAATCCGATCCTTTTGAAAAGAATATGAGCTCAGGTGTTCGGAAGGGTAAGCAGTTCCTACTCCACTAGTTTTATCGATTCTGATTGAAAAAATTCCTTTATTTTTATTAACCAAATCCAGGAAGTAGATGTTCAAGACAAGATTAAGTATATAAGTTCAAGAATATCTATCGTATGAATAGTTGGCTTTTAATATTCCAGTAGTTTATAAAAGCTGAAGAATTTTATTACGTTATTTGTTATTTGTATTTGGGGGCGATTAGAGCTTGTTCCAAGGTTTTGAGACCTACAAATTTACAATTTTTCTTCAACTTCTTATTAAGGTGTGGTGCTGTTTGTTATATTTCGTTATTTAGAAAACTATTTTTTAAAACCAGAAACATCATACTAAGTAGTTAAAATATCCAGAAATTAATTTTATTTTTTCGCAGAATATGATATAAACAAATATTGCACCAAACAATCTTAAAATTGATTACCAATTTTTTTTCCTTTATTGTTTTTTTATTTCAGCAGCATTATTGATTTTTTACACGCATGTCTGGGTTATTTAAAAGAGAATATTTGATGAAGTTTTAATTTGCCAACGTTTTAATGACAAAGTTTGTTAAGAAGTAAATATGCTTGATCACCAAGATAAATAGAACCTAAATAAACGAAACAGTGATCAACAGATTATAATCCGTTATTTATAAGTTGGTTTATGACAATTCAAAACCAAAATTTGTACAGGAGAATTTAAAGTCGCTAAAAAGTATCTTTGATCATGACATTTTACGTATTACTAATACCAGTAAAGTACTTTCAATGTTTGATCACAGAAAAAATAAGAACTATATGACTTAACGACGTTGCGAAGATATTTAAAAAAAACAAGATTTTAAAAAGCCCATGAATTATTTTAAGACCTTTCACATTTGAACAAAATAAGCAGAAAAAAATTGGGCCAGTGTACTCGTTTTTGAGTTATAAGGTTTTGAAAATTTAGTTGGAAAAGGCTTTCTCTGTACTTTTTTACATTTTCCCTTAGTAGGTTCTTTCCATTAAACCCCTAGAAGAAATTCCAAGAATTTCATAACAACTTTTCAGATGGCATTTTTGGTGTGTTTAATGAAATTGTGACAAAAAAGTGGGATCATAAGGCAAAAAAATGAAATGATGAAACAAATAAAACTAGATTAGTTGGAAAACTTGGCCAAAATGGTTGTTACATAATAGATGATCCATGTAGACATCAGACAAATCATATGATATGTACGGCAAATATAGTAAAGTTCATTAAACATTTTTGTATTTTATTCCAATGGACTGTTGAATTCCTATGTAAAAGAATGGGGCATTTACGTATCAAAAATGCATAACTCAGGTCATGTTTTAAAGAAATATTCCCTTACAAATCAACTGAATTGCTTTAAGTCCGAAGAGTTATCTTAGTTTGTTTCTTAGTTTTTATTTCATTTTTAAATTTCAGAATATTACACACATTCATTTTCAGAAAACAGGAGTTTCTGTATTCTCTGCATGGACGACAAATTTTGTAAAATAAATCGACCTGCGTCATTCAGAGCCTGGGTCTTTCGTAAAGACCTTAAAACTAAATCTTCTCAAAGTGTTCGTTAATTTACTCAGGTTTAAATCAAAATTTAGTCACTTATTTTCTTAAATTCATATTTTCTTATTTTCAAATCAAAATGACCCTTTTTGATCATTTCTGGGAAACTTAGATGTTGAAGACTTTGGTTATATGTCACCATCCTGATTATGACGATGTAGAATGATAATGATTGCTCAGAAGTGAAAAAATGAATGATTCTTTACATTGGCAAAAGGGATTGCATTGCAAAGGCGTAAAAACTCAAAATGTTCTTTGTTTTACTTAATATTAATATTTATGAACAATTAATGAAGTTGTTCCATGAAAAGGTACTCTCCTAGATTCCTTGAATTTTGATACTAACTTGCTTTATTTATCAATTCTAAAACATTTAACAGTTTTACTATTAACTATTGACAAAAGACGAAAATTTTCACTTCGACAGACAACAATAAATATCCTGTTATCACTTGATATTGACGTAAATCAAGCCAACCGTTTGGAGATGACAATGAATAACAACAAACAGAGCATTCATGTGAACTGGTAACATCAATACGATCTGACTATATCTCCGGTCAAAACCACTAAAAACTCCATAAAAATATTAAGACTATTATCACAAGATTAAAACCTGGAAACATTCAAAACAAATATCCTGCTGAATTCATTTCCACATCGCCATCGTTGGTACAAATGTTCATGTTGCTACCTATTTAGGCCTTTTTCCTATAGATTTAAATAGCTTTTTATGCAATAGAAAATAAACAAAAATTTCTAGGTCAAAATTTGAACAAAAGACATTCGGCACTACGTCTTTGGTTTCTCGTTTGTTCAATGAAAACTGACAAACATCTGTAAAACTTAATGTAATTTGATGAAGACGTCACTTATAATGCTACTCCATCCATACAACGAAAATGTCTCATAAAGGGTCTTTTAAATTGTATACCTTTTTTATCCGATAGTTGTTACTTTGGATATCATCACTTTTTGTATCATATTATACTACTGAAACAACCCAAATTCAGAAATGATTGATTGATTGATTGATTGATTGGTGTTTAACGCCAGGTCGGCAGTATTTCAGCCATATCGTGGCGAGAACATGCATAATATTTACTAAAATGAACTCAAAATAAGATTAACAGTACTAAAATGGTCAATTTGGTTTATTTACAAATAAAAAATAAGTCTTAAAAGTTACGATTAAACTATAAAATATCAATATCACAGACAGAGCAATAAAACATATAAACATATACAAATTCAATTAGTTGATAAAACATTTATTTAATAGATCATACTAAAGAAACAAATAAAAAGCAAAAAAATAAGTGTTGGCCTATATTCGTGAATACAGACCAACATCTTTTAAATATGCTAAAAGTTTGTCGCCAGCAACACTTGTAAATAAATCTTTAATGCAAGTGCCTGTGTAGTTCCGACGAATAATGTCGGATTTATCTACAAGTCAACTAAAAGGTGTTTGGTAGAATGTCGGCATTGGCATGCGATACACTTAGAAGGCGGCTCACCGTCAAAAATATACGAGTGAGTCATTTCAGAAATGAAAACTGTAGTAAACCGTTGCATTTCAGACATTGTTCTTTTTGGTTTTGTTTTTATTTTGTTTCAAATTTGTCTTGTCTCTTTGGACTATGCGTTTATGGTCTTCCCTTCACAAGGTGATTCTACACTGGACTCAGAAAAGATGAAGGGAATGCTGTCTATATGTCATAAGCAACTGTACAAGAACAATGTGTGTATTTTAAAAGAGCATAAAAGGAATGCTTAAAAGAATTGATCCAGACTTTTGTATTGTTTGTTGTTTGAACTTCTGATTCTATTATTATTCGGTTAATCTCTGTCAGTTATGCTTTTGTATTAGATAAGCTGTCTTCTCATCGTGTACGTTTGAGTGCATATTATATGCGATACATTTTGACCTTTTGTATGCATTCGTGTCTGAGGCTAAATTGCATTTTGCATTTTGAACCTTTTTATATCATCACATTTTATTTTATTTCTTTATTTTCTTTATTTATTTATTTTTTTTTTGGGGGGGGGGGCTTTTTTTGCTCGGGTTTAGGAATATATAAAGCACAAACTCCGTACATGACCTTTAATATCTTTTTGCGTGCAACGGCTCTAATGTTGTGTAAACGATACAATGAATTGATCTTATGCATGGATATGTTAAAAGATTGAAATATTAAGCTAGAACCTTTTACGTCAAATAAATTCGAGATATAGAAATTTAATTACCAAAGACATCTATATGAAATACAATTTATTAAGAATTTATAGTAAAGGGGCATATAAATAAACATTCAATTAGCCATCAATTTGTGTATTATCAATAAATTTCACTGGGAGAAGTGTATCAATATACCTTAAAGAGATACATTATACTCTATACTGGTTGGATGGTTGTTTTGCATGAGGATCTCATCCGTTCGATCCCCCAAATCGTAGCCTGTTTAAGTGGCAGAAATTGTACCTATTTGTCAACAAAACTAACAAACAAAACAAGAGTTTAATCCAGAAATAACTTATCCTTAAGAACACTTTGGAAAAAATAGCATTCTGAATAAAATTAAAAACATTTCGCGTAATGTATCGAACTTAACAAAAAAAAAAATAATAATAATAAAATAAAATAAAGAAACAGGGCGTTTCGTTTGGAAATATTTCATTCTTAGCAAAGAATGTGTAACCGACATTAACTCTTAGATACCTGCACAGACAGTACAAGTGTGGACATTAAAAGTATCGCCTATGTGAACAACTTTGACCTTTAATATCCAGTCTTCTTTAATATACAGGTATATAAGTATGTCATACAGTCAGTACATTTACAAACTATACCAAAGTAAACATTTTTTTGGAGAAATGGAAAGTAATAATATGTTGCAGATTTCATATTTTAACTCAACCATGAAAATGAGTTCAAGGACGCATGACATATGTTTGACTGACATGCAAACCTTAAGGCTCATTTATACTCCCAAAGCGATCGTCGCGCGACTGACACGCGACAGTCGCGAAACGTCGAGCGAAAATAGCTTGGTGTTTATTCTTGTCGTATTAATCTCAGCGAAAATCGCGCGACATCGTGCGGTAGTCGCGCGATATTCGGGCGACAGTCGCCAGATGTCGCGAGACGATCGCAGGAGAAGAATTATAAATGAGCCCTAATAATAAAATGATACACCGTATACTGTTGTCCTTGTCATATGTTCTTACTGATAAAAGACCTTAGTATGCAAAATATATGCTTTATAATGTATACTCATTAGGTCGATTGTAGTGTTTTATTAATAGTTTCACATTTTGTATTTCGGGGCCTTTTACAGCTTCCGTTATGGTGTGGACTCTAGTTCATTGTTGAAGGCC